>JAMQGT020010584.1:0-42794 GCA_024447675.2 Pterophyllum scalare
GGCTAAATAGAGAATACTGTAGCTGTATGCCATGCTACTCTTAATTCAGGCCAAGGCTTTCTGAATGCATCTTGGTGTCTGAAGCCATGCAGCAAGACTTCCTAATGCTTAGACTGAGTCACCGTTGTCTGAGTTAACAACATTTTATACACCTCCCGACATGTGGTGCCCGAGAAAACAGCTGTCTGACCTATTTTTGTCTCAAGGCATTAAAAGACCTGTGAGACTACAGAAGAACAGCTCCAAATCCTCCTGCATGAATGACAAACTAAACCAAATACCTTTCCAAGCTTGTGTTATGTGAAAAGAAGTTCTTTAAATTTGGTCCCATCAAGTCATCACTGCCCATTTCTGGCTGTCAAGCTTGTGCAGCTGCCCCACTGCCTAAGGTCATCACTAAAGAAAGCCAAGAAAGCATGTGAAAATGATGGTCAAAATGACAGCTTATGTATGAGGAACATCACAGCTATGCTAGGCAAGTGGTCAACACTGCTATAATACGAACACGGTGTCTGCACACTTACAGTGAGCAGAAATCTTATCGCTCATTCCAAACTGAAAACAAGCGATTGCCCTAATCCGACTTTGAAACTTCAGCAAAGATAAAAATCAAGCAGCACAGCACAGATAATGTATCTGTGTGAAATGCACAGTTATAGCGTCTTAGTAGAAAACTGGGCTTAGGGCAAAGAAAATACATAAAAGGCAACAATGAGCTCATCTTGGATAAAAACTCCACTCTCTCTCACCCATACCCGATAGATTTGGAGTGGTGGATGAGAGCAAAGGCTTCCGCTCACTCTCTTGTCTGTGTAGCTAATCTCCAAATCCCAGCCAGAGGCAGAAACAGATCCAGCACCCTATTACGGGCGCGCCTGAGAGACGGGAGTACAGTTCATTCGCAGCCAAATTCGGCTTTTGTCTAGCAGGCCCTCTCAAACAGGACCCAACCTTCGCTGGAAGTGTCATAATGATATTATGCCAGCTCTGGCTGCAGCAACTGCAAGAAGGGTGTGTCTGTATGCATGTTAAAAATGAAGACAGTGATTTCTTCATTCAACTGCAGCCCAGAAATGCACACAGAAGAAACTATCCCTCTGATTTCTAGAAGTAAACAATGCTGAAGGATGAGACTAATGTCAGTCTGTGCAGTCAGCGCTCCAAAAGAAGCTTTGTGCCAATGTCAGGCTGCCCCCTATCAAGAAGAGGCAAGACCGTTTCAGAGCTTACTCATGTATCTTTTATGAAAATTACAAGTATTTGTAGAAACGGTGTGGCAAAAAGTTAAAACCATAGTTGTACGCTGTGCCTTCAATACGTGTCAGTATCAGGTCAGGTTAAACAGCTCATTAATTCTCATTCTGAATGAGATGATCTCATTAACACCTTAACTGGACTTGAACAGCCTGACCCACCCCAGTCGGAACAAAGTGTTTATCAGGCTGAACCAGCCATTCCCTAATCGTCAGAAGAGCTTGCCAATATCCACCTACTGGTCAAACCTATGACCTCACAACAATGCGCCTTTGTGCACCAGTGTTAATGCTTATGGTACCCACATTGCTGAAGTTCAGCTCAAATTAAAACATGCACAAAATTAAGCTTAATTTATATTTCTGCACTGACCCTATTTAGAAACAGGTGTGGGCTATTAATTTTCCTCAAGGAAGCACATGAGAAACTGGGATTGCTGTGGAGGGCCACACCAATAAGCTGAATTTAATTGTGCTCTTTATATGCTTCTTGGTACGGCCCTACACACTAGTCCCAGTTTCTCACGTGGTCCCTTGAGAAAATTAATTGCCCACCCCTGATTTAGAGAGTCTATGATGTAGCCTACGCAGTTGCCACCATTTACACTTGTGCTTTGTGTGCCTGCAGTGGTCTGCAATTTATCTCTGAGTTCTCTTCCAGTAGATGTGAAAAATGGTAGCAGAAGAACTAGTAGCTGGAAATGCACAGGGGTAAAGAGGCCAAATCACAACTGTTTCAGTCTGTTGACACATCATGTAGTTCAATTTGTAGGGAGGTTGCGATGTACCTAAAATGGAAAAAGTAATGCAGAAGTATAAATCCCACTTTGTATGTGGTAAAAATGAACTGCCAACGGCAGGGCTTTGTGTTTATTTTGCATGTAGATAGTAGTGTTTACTACAAATATAAAGAAAGAAAAGCTGCCAATCTTCCCAGCTGAGGGAACAAAAATGTTAATGTTTGACATTTTCAAGCAAAATGCTAAAGTATTATCATTAAGAGCTGACCAGCACAATTCTGAAAGGCTACCCTAAGACTGGTGAAGTCGGCTCCAGATAGAATGATGAATTTTGACTGACAAATCTCATAGGAATTCACATTATTATATTAATTAGAGCATTATTAAAAATATAGATTTATATAAATATTCCTTAAAAACCTCACTGGCCCATTAACAGAGTGTAGGGTGTTAATAGCAATCAAAGTCCCCGAAACCGGAAAACAAACCTTAAAATGCCCGCACTTGCTCTGATCGCCAGTACAGGCTTTTGAAGCAAATGGGGTGACGGCTAACAAGTTCTTCTTGCTTTGAAACATAACTCCGGAAAGCTGGAAGGGCCAGGCGGGAGTTAAAACAGTATGAGAACAAGACTTGCTTGCAAACTTACAAAAGTCTTGCTCATGGGAAGATAACAGACACACAAAAGAAACCACCAAAAAAAAAAAAAAAAACACCACAACTGGCAAGTACAAAAGTAAGAATGGCAGAAACGAAGAGTACCTCAGTTTGTCACCTCGACTCAAAGTATGTTTCAAGGTCAAGATAAGCAGTCATGGTAAATGAAATTCTAATGACTGTGGTAATTGCCAAATTGCTGGAACTATACTGAAAGGGAAATGTCGAAGTCTGAGGTCACGTATCTCTTGTGAGTTAAATCATTTCAAGTGCTTAATGATCTCCTTCATATATCCCAATGAAACTTTGGGATCATTTTTAATGGAGCGGTGCCATCGTCAGCGCTGGATTCATTTCTTAAGTGTCGGAAATATCCCCCTTGATCTCACTAACTAGACTCTCTGCTTAAAAAAGGGAAACATGCTTTGAAGGTCACAGGTTGAGATGAAAAACTGTGGAAGTGAAGATGACAGGCGCATCACAGACGTACATTAAGTTCACACGCTTTGATTTCAGTGCCAAAAGGGAAGGACCAGAAGAGGAGAGGCAGGAAGGCAGCATTTGTCACCAGAAAAAGAAAAAAAAATAGCAGGAAGAGAATAAAAGTAAACAACCTGTCAAATAATATACCTACTGAAAATGTATAACTGAAGACATTTACATGGAGTTGGGAATTTATTATACTCCAAACAGAGGTATCATTAAGCTGAGTTTAGAGTGGGGTCAAGAGCAATCCAGATAATTAACTCAAGCTACAAGACACTGAGGAATTTGCAGAGAGACAAGTTAGTTTTACACTTTATGGACTCTAAAAGACATGCTGTAAAAACACATCCATCATCATATAATTAATGCTACACAAATCCCTCAAGAAGGTGTTTTCATTTTCAATGAGGCAAAGTTCAGCCAAAATTTGACAGCAAAGAGAATCAGGAAAACACAGATGACTGAAATATTACCAAGTATGTTCAACGTATGGGCCATTCCATCTCCAATCATCAAATTTTTAGAGTATTCTCTGCTTGACCAGCTCCGATTTGCATAAAAATTTTACGGTCCAAAGTCTGGGCGTATATAATGACTGCTGTGAAATTTTAGCTTCATAGATAAATTATTTTTTCTTTTCGTCATAACCCTTTTTGTTGCACTTTGAAATCTAAGACCACGTTTAAAGATAAATGCCAAACATTTTCAGCAGCCTCTCTTACCATCAATATGAATAAGGATCTATAATTTTGGGACGGATGTCAAAAATTGTCTGCGTATTAGATGGTTAAAATGCCACTTTCATTCAACTTTATCCGTCTCAAATGCAATGGAATGACCCACAGGTTAGAAAGACTGTAACAGAACATTGTGCAAAAAGCACAACAGGGGCAACCTTAGATTTCCGTGATTGTCTAGCATCCATGGTGGTCAACCCAGTCCAGTGCAGTTCCAAACACTACACATAAAAGACATGCATACTTTTTAAGTGGTGCCTTAAAACAGAAATTTCTGCCAAGCAAGGGAAAACTCCTTGTGTGTAAAACATAGATGTAGCAAAAATGATGGCACACACTGACTTTGGACTGATTTTTGGATTTTTTTTAGCATCTTGGCTGCCACCATGTTTGTTTTTTTTGGAACCAGAAGTTGGATATTTGGATGACGTGTTGAAGCTGTAAGTTATCAGCAAAGGCTATCAAGCTGGGTGAGCAGCTTTAAAATGTACAGGCAGTACACCACACACAGCTTGCTAAGTAACAACCTAATTTAAAAAAAAAAATAAAAAAATTATTTTTATTTTATTTTTTTAAACCAAAAGCACAAATTTCTTGGACACCCTTTCCCCACACAGCAAGTCATATTATTTGTCCAAAAATTGTCCCGAAACCACCAGCAGTGGTGCAAACATGGTGGAGAGGTCTAGGTCAGCGAGTGATTAGTAGAGGTGAGGTCTAGCAGACTGTCACCGTGGACACAATCCCAACTAAAGTATCCAGATGGATGAGTTCTATGAGACCTTACTCATAGGGGCCTAATCATGTTTTGGTAATTTTAGGATGATAGTCTGTGGATTGACTTGCTTTTAGAGCCGGCCTCAGATGGCTACTAGAGAAACTGCAGTTTTTGGCACTTCCACATTGGCTCAATTTCACAGCCCCAGAGGCCGCCACATCTTTGCTAAAATAGGTCTGTCCTGCAGTCTACATACAACTTGCTGTAATTTCTGTAAATTAATGCCACATTTTGAGACAAAAGAAGAATAAACCAGGGTATGCTTTAGAACAGATACCTGGTTATTTATATCATGACCATGCAGTTTGTTTTTTTTGTCAGAGCCACACCACACTCATCACATGAAGTTCTAAACATCCAGATGACGAAATGCACTGCTCAGTGCCTTCAACACTGCAACGTCACTTCATAGGTGGCATTAGGGTGTCTGTGGAAACAGATTAGCATCTGTGGTGGTCAACCACAGACCCAGACGATCACTGCGCCGTGTCCTACAACTGCACTTAGTGTGCTTTTCATATATTGTTGTATTATAGTTCATGTACTGGTGAAATGACACCTTTGCACAATGATTCTTTAGCACAAGAATAGCAAGTAAGTAAGCTCAACTTTAGATTCTTCCACCTTTCCAAACTAGCAAAACCTGTGCTTGTGCAAATGGCATGACTGTGCTAAATGAACGAGCTGAAAGACAGCATAATCCATACTTCCTTCAAAGCAATTACATGTTCAGCATCCCCACAGCAGCATGAAATAAAACTTGATATTTGCTCTTGTTTTGCGTCCATTACACAGCGAATGCAGGGGTTCCGCCAGAAAAGTTGTTAGACTCGGGGCCTATGTGCTCTGTCCACATCCATCTTGGAAGTGCATACAACCGGTTCAGTTTGCCATCCCACAATGCACAGCCTTTTTCACTATTTTTCCCAAAACAAAAGACTGTGAGGGATACGTTGGCATCACTCTGGCATCCATATGGCAGCTGACTCAGAAAAAGAATTGAGCGTGACAGCCAGTTTACTGTGGTGACTCAATAACAGAGCCCAGGAATGGTTACTTTACCTAACCCATCAAGCAAAAACTGTTTCACACAAAAGGTGAACAAAGAAACAGATGGCTTCAAAAGATGACAGCGATTTTTCAGGATGTGTGTGGATTACAGAGACAAACCTCCCATTCAAATGGGTCATTCCGGCCTAACGTTAGGAAATCTAGAAGGATCACAGCAGACAATACTCAGAACAATGATTATCATTTTGAAGGAAAAGATCCTCTGCTGCTGGGGTGCTACATGTCTCATGGACATATTACGTTGTAGAGTTGGCTGGGTGGGAAAAAAAAAAATCATTTCTAGTATTAATTTCAGAAAATCTGCTCTGACGACTTGGCTCAGCTCAGGAGGAGGCTTCATTTAAAAAAAAAAAAAGGCAAAATGAGGGAGCAAAAATTTTGTGTCTCTGCAGACTAAATAATTAATTTTAAAAATTTTTTAAAAAACTTCATCTTGTTGTTGAATCTGAATTTCAGCCGTGATTGTGGGAAAAAGAGTAAAGTTCTGCAGTGGCATTTAGCACCTCTGTAATCCCACTTTCACCTTTGGCAGGCTGATGGACATAAAGCACAGTGCAACAATATCGACCAGATTAGTATTTCAGTGGAGTCCAACACACACAAGAGAAAGCACACAACTTTGTGATGCTTGAAGACATTGTCTGCAGTATTGGAAAAGCTGAGTTGGTGCCGCAAACAGCCAGGTGTGCAGTGCAGAGAAGGCGGACGAGGTTTAAAAGTCTGCCGCTACATCCTCTCAAACGTGTCAGCTGTTATCCCCTTCTGAATGGCTATCAAATCTCTCCCTCCTCTATGAGAAATGCTTTTAACCAGTCTCTTGCTATTCCAAGCTTGTCCACAGTATAGACTGTAGTGTACTCCTTTTTTTGTGGACTACTAGTGAGCTGCTTTTCATTTTTTAACATCCCCATTCATATATGACCCCTGAAGAGATTAGTTTGCCAAAAAAGTTAACTTACAAATCTATAATGTCTCACTACAAATTCAAAGGGTTGCCTCTTTTTTTTTTCTTTTTTTTTTAAGAATTCAATGTGTCTCAAGGCCGAAACAAACTGTTTATCTAATGGCCTGAAAGAGCACTGATGCCTGCTGTGAGTTGCCTGGAGCCACAATGAGTCATGCAACGCTCAAAGCACTCCTCAGACATTTTTAGCAGCAGGTTAGCAGCATACAAACAATGGCCACAGTTTTCATGAGGGAAACCTGCACTCTGCGAGCCCTCACACAACACTTCCATTGAAATGACGGTGGAAGGCAGGTCCTTGAATCATGACAAGAGTTTGCAGCTTCTAATGCCAAAAAACTAATTCTCTGAGGGATATGGCATGCTTTATCAATATGGCCTATCAAATGGCCGTCAATTGTAAATACATTGTAGTTTTTAGACTCATTTGTTTAAAATAAATAAAAAATTTGCAAGTCCTGACTGAACAGACACCCAGCAGACCAAAGGAACAACCGTATAGGTCTATGCAGGCAGGGGTTAAATGATCCCACACTGGATATTAAATGTCGATAATGGATTTTTAGAGGCTTTTAAGCTTCTTGATTAACTTGTTTCAGATGATTAATTTCAATCTCAGTTTCCGTGCCTTTTCCTGCTCAGCAGAAATTTCACCTTTGCCGTGCAGACATCCAGAACTGTCAACTTTTTTTCTTTTTTTTTGAAGCTGGCACAAAAGGAGCTATGCAGAGGGCTAATCTGTCTCTGACAATATCCGAGAAAATCGAAAATCTTAGTTATCATTTGGAGACTTGGACAAAAGAACAGAGACAATTCAAATGTCTGTGCTAACGAAAAAGGAAACACTAATCCAAACACAATCAAACTCCTCAAAAGCATTGATCCTGCTCTTAATAAAATGTCTTTATTAGTTATTTTAATGAGCTGCTGCAGACATTCCAGGGAAAACCTAAAATGAGTCCCGAGGCAGACCTACATTTTTGTATTCCATGTTCGCATTCGACTCCAACTCTCACATAATCACACATCAGGCTCATTTCAGCATTTTTTGGCATAAAAATGTCACCTTGTTTCATAGTCGTGTGGCTCACCGAGGCTACCTGCCAGCTGCTTTACTGGATAACCCTGATGAAATGACAGGCTGTTTTTTTTTCGCGGCCGGTCGGAGATTGACAACCTATTCCAGCTGTCATTCTGTCCTGCTTGACACGCCTCCACTCATCCATCTGGCATTTCTCATTCTCTGCCCTGAGCCCTCTTCCACCCGTTCCTCCATCAGGCCCGGCCTGGCATTAGGCTGTTCTTGCGCCTTGAAAGAAAAAAAAAAAGCTGTGGCCTCAGACCATAGTGATCCATAATGTCACACCAGGTGAGCTTACCAGCAGTTAGGCTGTGACAATAAAGTCACCCACTCTCAATGGGCCAAGGGGAATGAACACAAACACAAGAGCTCAACAATGGACACATCTGCACCAGAAAAAACAAGAGACGGGGTGCTGCCAAAATGGAAAAATGCCCATTGGCGGACTTGCAGTGGGCAGACTAACAGTATACTGTGGCCTGATTATATTATTATTAAACAACAACAACAACAAAAATTTCAGCAAATCAATATTTATTCTGAATATTAAAAATTCAACTAAAATCTTTGAATACAGCTATAAACTACAGCTGTGTTTTCATCCCACTTTTGTCTTCACCTTCTAATATAAGCGCATGTGTCTGCTGATTAATATAAACTAAACGTCTCCCTGCCGCTACGTCTAAAATCTAAAGTCTGGGGAGAAACAAACAGAGGTACAGCTTCAATGATTCACAGATCAATCAGTCCTCTGCAACACTTTTAAATGATTAATTCCTAAGTGATATTTTCAGGTCACCAGTTCCAGTCTTGCACATGCAAATTTTTATGGCAGTCAAATCTAAATCAAGTCTTATAAACTAAACCTAACAAGTTTTAGACTGTCAATCAAAAAGTTAAGCCTCGTAAATCCAAACTCCAATTTAAGTCAGTCTAATTTCAGGTTAGTTTTAAAGTTAAACGGTTATATCTCATAGTACCGGATCACCCCAATAGAGCATTTTGCTTTCAGACTGCAGGCTTACTTGTGGTTCCTTACTTGCGCTTCACATGGGGCATGAAAAGAGCTCATCCAGCAAAGTGGGGCATGATGGAAAAAGTTTGAGAGAACCGCTGATCACATACTAACCACTCATCAAGAACCATTTGGTGGAAGGCCAAGACCTCTTTGGTGGGTGTCAGAATTATTTTACATGCTAGAAAAACCCTTATGGCCTCCTAAAACTACAAGCCTTCTTTACATGATTTCCATTAGGAAGTAGTAATTTCTTAAGAGCTATGGGAAGCAGATACATGAGCCCTCAGGGACCAACTTAAGTTCTGAGGCCAGTGGCTTAGTCGAGGGCAATAGCAGGAGTGCTTTTAATCCCAAAACATCCCTGTTGCTGGAGGAGGAAACCAAAGCACCCAGAACAAACCCATGTAAACCCAGGAGACATGAAAACAAATGGACCTCCAGAATATATCAATATTCTAAGGAGTGAGAATACAGTGAAAGATAACACAGGAGAAGAAAAACAGGTCTTTATAGAAAATGCAACAGGGATTTGATTTATTTTATTTACAGAGTGATCAAAGACTGAAACAAACAATCTGAAGACTAGATGAGTGATTCATACACCTGAGATGTAAAAATATGCTAGAAAATTACATAAAACCCACCTTGAAACAAGGAAAAATAAGCAAAAGACCTCAAATGAAGACAACTAAATCTGAACGATGCAGAACAAAAGGCATTTAAGAGGTGCCAAACTGAATGCTAGCCAATCCTCCGACAGGGGAGCCAGCCAATGGGCATAACAACCAACACAAAATTAAGCCGGGGAAATCTTGATGTGAAACATGCAACGGAAACTAAATGGCATAGCCAGCACACGGAGGAGAGAGCCTGAACGACTACCACTTTAACACCAGTCACCTCAGTGTGGATAAAACTACTTGACATTCACAGTGACCCCTACTTTGGCATTTATTTGATTAAACCGGCTCTTAGCCAGTCTACCTAGCTTCCCTGCTGATGCAAAGCAGCAAGTTTCTAGGGACTTTCTGCAAAATGTTGGAGGGATTAAATTGAAAGGAGGGAAAAATTACTCAAGAATAAGCTGAGTTGAGCTATTTCAACTATTCAGTAATGCTTCAGAGATGCTTTAAGCAGCTGATCTTATTAAATGAGCTCTGGTGTAAGTAGTCTTTCAGCTACAGAAGACATTCAATTTAACCTGAGGCAGAGGCCGACAAAACAATACATCAACCCTCCATGAAACCCATACAGCACATGTATTAGACATGAACATGCGCACAAACAAACTGATAAAGCAGTTATTTGGAACAATGAAATTTCTTTGGCTTCACTGGCAAAATCTCCCTTTGTTTGAATGCCTGGCAGGCATTAATTTCTTTTTCCACCTCCTACTATCCTATTGCCGGTTCTCTCACTCCTCCTTTCTTCTCCTCTCTGTATGCAGGTGCGCTCGCCCACAGAGCTGCATGCTGACTCCTGTCAGTAAGAGGACAGGGATGTATGATAAGCACAGATCTTCTTTGTTCCCTCCACCCCACTTCGCCCTGAACCATCCAGAGGGCATCAAGGACCACTTCAAAGCCAAAGTGAAGGAGAAAAAGAATGCAGTAAGAGTGAGGCAACATTCAGGGCTTGTCAGACCGAAAATAATCCACAGCACCAAACCACAAACAAGGTAACAAGTCTGTCTTAACAAGCAGATATTAGGCTTCTTGCTTCAGTCAAACTCCACTCTTTTCCCTTAGGGAGGAGCACTACTTTTATGCTGGTTCTGCACAAGCATCGCTATACCTGTTGGCCTCACATTGTTTAGTCAAGCACAGGAAACAATTCTCACTTGTCAAGCCCTTCACGACGCTCTAAAAATAACAGAGGTGCACCTAAAAGAACTATTATTCCACAGACGGAAGAATGAAGGCATGTCTTGATAGGTGCTGCAAAGAAAACTCAAAGCATGAAAACTTACAGCTGACCAGTTACACAGTTTTACAATCCCAACAGGAAAACAAAGAAGTACACCGGTATTCAAAGAGTGCTGTCAATTACAGCCTTGCATTTTTTTTTAATTTGCTGCCCCCCTCCCCGATGGATGGATTCTCCAGGCTGAGCGGTCACGGAACGACGATCACGTCAAAAAGCCCATGACAACACCGAACAGCTGGATAAAAACTGGCTCAACCGCGCAGTTCCACTTTGCGTGACACACACCAAGCTGTTAACTGTCATCGTGATCATTTTTACAACTGGCCGACCATCGTTTTTTGCTTCCTTTTCCCCCCCCCTCGGTCATGTTTGTCTGGAGGTTCTGCGCAGCGCTACCACAGCATGTGCACATTTTAAGATCACTGCCCTTCGCTTTAACGACAGCGCGGGCATGACGACAGAGAAGCGCGCCTATCTGTAGCAGTCCAGCCCCCCCGCATCCACTATGTGAATGTCTGTGGGTAAATTCAGCAGAAAGGTTGCATTTTACTAAGTAGGCAGCAGATAATCATCTTCAGCGTCTGGCAGATCTATATTATCTATATTAGACAGGCTACTTTGGCAATAACTGGACATCTGCACAGTATGCTGCACTAACGTGAGACACATTTGCCAGTATTTGAATGCATTTTAACAAAAGTGCCTTTTGTTTTTAACTGGGGCCTAAATTGATGAGACAGGAGGTCCAGAAAGGTGAATGAATGGCTCAACACTGGAAACACCGCCATTTACATCATAAATGTTAAAAATTATGAAGTGCATAATCATACTCTTAGCCTTGAACAAGGAGCACAATGTTGAAACCCACTTTTCAAAGCTTTCAAAGGACAATGCTCTTAAAATCTCATTAGCAAACAGCTGCCAAAATTTATAAGACTGTGGTTTAGAAAGTTGGGGCAGAGGACAGGCTTAAGTTAATTTGTAATGAATAATAACCACGGTTCTTTTACACTGTGACCTTATATAATCCATGGACTATGTTGAAACCTCTGACCATAATGTAATTAAATGTAAAGTCAAACAAATACTTAACTGGCTTCACACATCCTTTAAAGCCGCTAACGTGTAGGTGAGCTCTGAATGTGAGGCACTGGCAATTTATCACACTAACAAACTTAACTACCTCTGTGCCATTACCCTGTATGAAGGCATCTACAGAGTTGTGTGGCCTCCAGACAGCTGACAAGCAACTATACAGAGGTGGCAATCTTGCCAGTGCTTTCAGAAATGGCTAACGAGCAACACTGGCAAAGATGTAGATGCTTACAATTTGTCCATCGGGGCAGCACTAACACCACTGCTTACAATACACTCAGCACTGCATGCAGTACGTGTGTTTAGCACGAGTCACATGCCGTCTTCACAATAAGTTGTAAACTAGTTTAACTATACAATTAACCCATCATTTTTTCTCTTTTATGCATATCCCAATACAACCCCAGAACAAAAGATATAAAGAAAGGAGCTTCAAGCAGTCTGGCGTTTGAATCATGAACACACATTTAAAACAAATCCAAAACCTTGGCCTCTGCAAGTCAAAGAAATAAACATGTAGAATCAAATTACAACTGAAGACTGGGTTATTTGTATGACTTTCATTGCACTAGGCAGCAGCTAACCCAGTCCTGATGCCGCTTCCTGCCAGGAGCAGCTCATCTACACATGCCCCAGGTGCCCTGGAAGAGATCTGTCGCTTCCTGTCTTCACACGTGGAGCGCACCTCAGGTTCGCAAACCTCGCTGCAGTGCCTGACACTAGTCCGTTGGGAGGCACTGCCTGCAAAACAGCACTTAATCATCAGAGGGTTGATATCAAGTCTCCTGACTAGGGAGAAAACAGAAGATGAAAGTTGGGAGGGGGACTACTTCCTGCATCCTTTAGGTGCTGTTGCACGAATTCAGCACGAGGGTGGAATAAAAATAAATGGCTTGAGCAAAAACTTATCTTTGGCACTGGGGTATGCTGCGGTAACTCCAATCTATTAAACAATGTAAGTACCCAGAACCCACAGTTTCACATGTTCTGGAAATTTTCTTAAATAAGTCTTTAACTGAAAAGATTTTTGAATTTCTGAATAAATTTTCCTTCAAGGAGAAATGGGTGTGGACTCTTATGGGCTAATGCCAGCGAGGATGGGCACCCACTATTTTTATTTTTTTCTGCTTCAGGTAACTGCACATCATATCCATGCTGAATATTTTATAATCTGCCGGACGGTAGGGGGTTTAAGCAGGGATCACAGCTCCAGCCAAGTGTCTGGTGGGAAGATCAATCACAACTTATTCACCATTTTCCCACACTACAGTGCTAGCTCACGTGTTGCTGTGCCAGCAGCTGTTCCCGGGACGGCCTATTCTACTTTCAGATAAAAGGTGTAAAAAAGACATAGGCGGGAACATAAGGAGAGAATGAATGATCTCACCCACACACACACACACACAGAAGTAATTTAATTGGTTTAAAAAAAAGAAAACAGCTGAGGTGGTAACATTGTACTCAACTACTGTCAGAGACCACGTAGAGGGTTGTTTGAGACAGTGAAAGACCGTACAATGTATATGCAAAACTGCTGATAATTTACGTGTTGTTACACATCTAACACTCAAAAGCAGGTCATAATATCATCGGATGTCTTCCTCTATGTCTCACAAGGTCACAACCTCTGAGGGGCGGGGGGATTCTTCCCAGCCACAATGATCAAGAACAGAGTGTTAAAATTTTAAGGCTCTTTTTTTTTGGTCATTTTAAGTCCAAAATGAAGTCAAGTGAAAGAGAGAACGTAGGCAAGCATGATGAAATATGGAGCATGTGCTTTAGAACATGTTGGGCAGTTTTCCAATGGCTCTCTGGCTTCAAAATCTTTTCTTGACCCAGTAACACGGCTGCACAGACTGCACGACTTCCACGGCAGAAGAAAGGAGGAGTTGTCGCTCACCTTAACCTGAGCGTGACCCTTTCAAATTCACAATTTCCTTAGCTGTAAGTACTTCTATATGCAGATATCCAATCTGAGCTTATGATATCTGACACTGGAAGTGGTGTGCCAAATGCACAATATAGAGAAGCCACACTTTTATTTTCCCCGAGGCTTGGGAGATCCCTGATAAATAATGTGGACTGCAAGTCTGAAGATGGCACTCCACAGGTCAGATTTAACCCATGACAACTGCTGCCTGCTTGCGCACCCAGCTCTCAGCCTGAGCCTTCCTTGGGATTAGCTCAGGCTGCTGTCTCTTTCTCAATTTCATGATAAAATTTAATCTTTCCACTATCATTTACATTCATTTTGTCATGACAGTTCACCAACTTCATTTTAGTGATGCCAAAAAAAATCCCTGCCTCATATCGAGCCAAGTCTGGAAGCAGCCAACTGGAGCTGTGCTGCGTGTCTCTCACACACACACACACACATTATGTGCACGTCTCACGCTCCTCATTTCATATACCAGACAAAGCCTCCCAGTTTGGTGGTCTAGTTAATGTGCAGCTCTTCCCATTTCTCCCTCTAACCTTTCACTGCTGCCAGGTGGATACTTACCTATCACTCCCCACGTTTATGCTCAACATATCTGTGGCAGTGATGAGCTTGGAGCCTGGGAGCCTATTCTGATGCTCTAATCAATTAATCAATTTCAATTAAGAGTTATCTGACTGAAATTACTTCATTTAAAAGGCAATGCGTGTGCTGAGCGAGTAATCTTTATAACCCTGAGCTGAAGAATCTAAAGTACTGCACCACCAGTGGGTTTTCCAAACACCAGCTTAAAACCCAATTTATTCAATTCCCAATCATGTGATGCGGATGCCTTACCAAGCAACTCTTAGAGCTAACCTCACAAATGAGTTTGACATTTATGCTTGATAAAACTACTTCTAGCTGCTCCCTTATTCACAAGGGGTCACCACAGCAGGTAGGCTCCACATGCTTGATTTGGCAGACTTTTTTTTTTTGGAAACCCTTCCCGATGCAACCCCGGGGAGATTTGTGCCTCCTCACAGAATCAAACTGAGGATCTTTTGCTTGTTAGGCGAATGTATAAACTACTACACTTCTTCAAAGCACTCTCAAATGAAGCATTACCGTGGCAGATTTGTGACATGCTAGCTTTCCCTGGTGGACTTTTTTTTTTTTTTTTGGAAGGAATTCAAAAGACGACATTTTAAGAGGTTTGGCTTTGCACTAAATGTCCTGTCTGTGAAGTAGTGTAATCTCACAGCTCTACCGGTCCCACACCTGGTCCTTCACAATGTGTTCTTCTTGTCAAACAGCATGTAGGTTTATCACCACCACCTTCCGGTGGTAGTAACACAATGTCCGACCATGGACAAGTAAATTCAAGGGAAAATTCACACAGCACAGCAAAAAAAAAAAAAAAAAAAGAGCAAACAAAACAAACAATACTAGTAGGCCCACTATATGACCAACAATGGGGTAATAATCATCTGCCTCTCCAGTGAGACTTCCAACTCCTTTTTCTGCCCTGGAGCCTAGGTAACCGGTGCATGAATGCCAGTAATTGTTAAGCTGATACCCATCTCCTCATGTACCCCAATCATTGTAGGTTAAATCATCATTTATCTTTATGTAAATTAGATTAACTGATTTTTTTTTTGTTCCCTTGCTGATGTATTTCCACATTGCTTTTCTTTATGAACCACCAAATGTCTCTCTCCTTCCCCTTTCATCAGAAACTGCACAGTGGAGCTACACAAAAAGAGGAGAGAGCGCTGCACCTAGGCAGGTCTACTGTTCCATCTGTGTCCTCCACCCACCCTTCGCCCAGTCCCAGCCACCAGGCTTTACAACTTTCCTGGCACGAACCCTAATTAGTTCCATCAGTGGATGAAAAAAAAAGAAAAAAAAATCCCACCTGAAAGCCAAGTAATCCCCCGATTTTTAAATAAACAAATATTAGGAAATTAAAATGAGCACAGCCAAATCATGGCAGCAACCCTTCTGCAAAAAAAATAAAAATAATAATAATAAAAATCAGTACAGCTCAGAGCATTTGCATACTGCAGAATAAGCTTGACATTTGGATGCTTGTAAATCCAATCTTGATTCTTCAAATTGCCAGCTTGTTTAACGTAATGGTTAGCTGCAGATAATTTGAAGCTCTGCACACAAAAAAAACAAAAAAACAATAAGCGCTCAGACAACAACAGCACTAATCATGTGTATCTAGATGCTGACTTCCAATCAGCATCCAATGTACATGCAGTTTTTAAAACACATTTTCTGTCAAGAAGGTGAGAAAGTTATAATTAAGAAACTCTTTGAAGGATA
This sequence comes from Pterophyllum scalare, assembly GCA_024447675.2. Classification (NCBI taxonomy): domain Eukaryota; kingdom Metazoa; phylum Chordata; class Actinopteri; order Cichliformes; family Cichlidae; genus Pterophyllum; species Pterophyllum scalare. The sequence goes on from JAMQGT020010584.1 coordinate 16,059, forward strand.
TTCAACAAAACAACAATTCATGCTTAAAAAAGGATAATCAAAGTAAAACTTGGGAAAAAAAGCTGGTGGGGGGGGGTCAGGTTTTCAACTAATCTATACAAACCAATTAATTGTTAGCAGTATGAACTATTATTAAAATGCAGTACCAGTCTTAGCAAACTGTTCAGGACTCAGGTCCAGAAATGACATGAGGGGAGGTGGACCATTCAGTACTTATGAACAGCTGATTAGATATTTTTCTGATGTTAACCTCCACTTTGATTAATGCATTTAAAATTTACAGTTTTGCACATTTAAGCTGGCAACAGAAGGTTCCTTTGAAATGCTGCTTTGTTTTTACGGTAAAAGAGAAAAGGAAAAAAAAAAGAAATTGAGAACAACAGATGTAGGCTACTCGTGGCTGCAAGGGCTTTTTAAACTTCTGAATATCAAAGAAAGCCTTTGCTTTCTTTTCTGTGACATGCTGCCAAAGAGCTGTGCCGTTCTTGCTCTGCAACTGTGGAAACGGGTGCCACTTTAATGCCTTATACTGAGGCAAAACAGCTCCCACTACTACTGTGAAAAGCAGCACGGTACCATACACTCTATGCAGCAACTCTTTGACCACCACAGACTTTAATCGGATGTATGAAGGCTGTAAAAGCAGCTTCTAATGAGTGCAAGACACATGGGACCACTCATTAACAGCGCTGAGGTCAGTCCTTTGAGCAAATTCCAGTCTCAAAGAAGGATCAAGCTCATCTGAACCATGCAGAACCCCCCACAGCCGTAAGCCTCGGCCCTTGGCCGTAAAATGCAATCAAGTTATCAACATAATTGAAGACGCACGTGTCACGCTGAGCTAGATGGAGCACCTGTCCTTGAAAATTAATGAATGAATCCATCAGCCCCTGATGCCTTGTTGAAGGCCACAGAACATAAGAGCAGCGACGGAATGACAGTGCAACCAGGCGGCTGGCTGTGAATCCATGTGACGGCGTAACAAAGCGGAATAATTCTGCATTGTGATGACAGACACACCAGACCGGATCCGTTGGCTTCCGGGTTACAAACAACCTGCTGTTAACGAGAGGCACCGTGAAGCAACAAGACGACACGAGAAAACTCAAGAAGGAAACCTCAGCTGCTCCGACCAATCATATCGTCCATACCAGTAAAGTAATCAAACAACTAACCATTTTTTAATCTTTCCACAGGTTTAAAAAGCAGGAACGTTTTTGCTTCAATCCGAATAATAAGTTGTACCTGCAGGTGAAGACTCCTCAGGGCTCACTGCAGCCAGTACACAGACCTACTGTTGGGTAAGACACAACTGGACAAGTGGTGAAACCAGGCTAGTCAGCTAGCTGTTTATCACGTTTAAATGTCAAGGTCCCGCAGACAGGTTGCACACTGGGATGCTGACCCCCATATACAAGTGCCCGTGCCAGGGACATGGGAGAAAAACCCCGCTTAACCGTAACCATGAGACTCCAACAAACGATGACACAGAATCAAAATAAAAGTTAAAGCTGCGTTCAAAACTTAACAGCGCTGATGAGCGCTAACTTTTATAAAGCATAAAGCAAAGCGAGGGAATAAAGATGGTCATGTTAAATTTAAAATTGCCCCCTGTGAGGATTTAGTCCTCAGTCTCTCATTTCCATTGCAAGCAACTGTAACTAGCGCACAAACATGAGCAGACAGTAGTTAGCTAGCTTACCACGGGTCGAACTCGTGGATGATGCTCTCGAACCGGATCACCGCAAAAAGTCTGGAGCTGAATCCCGCCAGGCAGGCCAGAAAAAGAATGCTAAACGAGAGTAAAGACTGCCACCCAGCTGGTTGTGTCAGTCCGCCAGACAGGCCTCCTTTGCCCCCTCCTCCACCCGCGGCGCCGGGTCGACTGTTCCCGTGCACCGAGCCCCCGGCGTTGGTGGACGCTTTGTGCTTGCCGTCGCTGGCTGCGTGTTGCTCCGCCATTTCTGCGCGCAGTGTCGGCTGGATTTGCTCCTGCCACGCTCTCAGTCTTTCCCTCCGCTCCGTACTGTCGTGTACTGCCCTAGGCTGTGCCCGCTCCTTTCAGGTATCCTATCATCTAAGTCCTTCGAGTGTAAGGTATAATTTAATTCAGTATCGCTACTCCGAGAGACCGCCGTTACATCCCGAAACGCACACTCATGCGCCACATACCGGGGCTGCAACAGTCAATCCGCTTCACGATTGAACGCTGGTGGAGAGGGGCGGGAGGGATGCGAGGGGCGGGCTCTTGGATGATCAGGCGGCCTCTCACAGATCGACAGGTACGAGGGGGCAGGATTCTGTGGGTTTAGACCAATCAGAGAGCAGAAGCTACTAGAACGACAGATAGCTTTACCAATGGAAACACACTAAATTATGGCTGCAGCTGATTGAAATAGGGATTATCCTCATTATACAAAGTAATTCCGATACTAACTGTAAATAAAATCCTAATCACTAACTAAAAGTTAGCTTTGTATAATTTAATTATTTTAATAGATAATAAATTACAGACCGAATGCGCACAAAGTTCTTAATCTCGAAGGAAGCACTTTTTCGTACCTAAAGGTATATAAGCAGGTGTGCGAAGATAAATGGTCTGTGTTACCGCAATATTTCTGTTGCCCTTGGATGTTCTGGACTGACGGAGGAGTGGTAATACAGATTGATGTGTCTCATCATTACTGTGTCCCCCAGCAAAGACAAGAACACAGCATTCATCATTCCCTTAAAATCAGGATGTACTTTCACAACTTGCCCCAAAGCCTTGAAAGACTGCATTGAAATAAAACACTTTTTTTTTCTTTCTTTTTTTTACATTTCGAATAACTCAAGTTTTTTTTGTTTTTTTTTTGGATTGATTGTGTACATTTATTTTGGACTTGTACTTTTTCAAATAACCATGAGACAGAGGTAGGAAGTATTATTGATCCAGTCCAGAGGGGAAAAAATAATAGTCTAACAGCCCTCTTTGGTGTAATTTGATAGCGAGAAACAACTTTTTTTTTTCTGAAGTCACTGTAGACTAAATATATTTTCCTCATCTTCTCTAACATTTTTATATCTGCTGCTGCTTAAAGTAAATGTACTAATCTACTACTTATACAATTAATGCAGCACATTTCCAAACAGCAACATATGTGACTTCCACAACAATATTATGCATTTAAATTATAGGGTTTTAGTGCTTCTGCATTATGCCTGATTTCAGTACTCTCAATGGGTCTATTCTGATCTTTTTAGTAACTTGACTTGAGGCTTTAGACTTTATAAGATGAAAAACAAAACAAAAACAGCTAATACCCTACACCGGCTTGAAAACTTATCAACTTTCCAAAATTCAATCCCTATTTCGCATCAACACTGTTTACAGCTACCCTGTCAGAGATGATCATTCTGAAAATACAAATGAAAAATTCATGTAAGAGAACAGGACTGAACTTTGAGCCAGCTTAATGTGGCCGTGCATTGAGGCTGTCTTCTGGTGAGATGAGGAGGGGATAAAGAGGGAGATGAAAAATACAGCTTTGGAGAGGCGGAGAGATGGGAAGCTGATAATAAAGGAGAGTAAAAGGATGATTATGAAAATTGATGGGGGTCATCATGGAAAGTAGATGGAGTGGCAGAAGTGGATAAGAGTTTTAAGTTCAGGAAGAGATCATGCCGACTGAAAGAGAGACACCATCGGCATCTGCAGCTGGGACTCTGTGCCTAAATGAATTCACACACAAAGACTAAACGCAGACAGACGGAGGAGTGTGATACATGCAAACACATGAAATCGCACACACACATAAGCGCATGTATACTGATGAAGCTGTCCCTGTGTAGGCACACGACAGTGTGTTCATTCACACACGCGTGCACCCGGCATCTCAGTCATTCATCAAGGCCTGCTTATGCCATGAAAAATGCGCTAACCCTTCACGCTTTCTACTCTACCTTAACATTCTGAATGGGTGACCTTTGAAAAGAAGAAATTGAGGCTGTGAAGATTGCTTCAATTGCATCTCTTGTCAAAAGGCTAAGCCCAGATGTAAACCAGCTGAAATAAGTGCTGTTGCCAGGCTGGAGCAGCTTTGCTTTCACCGTCTCTCCAGAGGCAGACTTGAATGTTTCAGTTTTGTTTTGTTTTTTCTTTCTTTTTTTTTCATCTCACAGGATCACAGACCTGCAGAGTTTATGCTCAGCGTTCTGAGGTGTCTACACCTTTTAATTTTGTTAAAGGGCAATTGTGGGGGAAAAAAAAAAACCTTAAATGCCTTCCACAGGTCAGCAAGAGAGGTGTCATAAATGATTAAGTGGATCATAATAACAATGTGCCAGTTTTAAAACTTTTCCCCAAAATGTCACTGAAATCTTTACAAGAATTAAATCCCATAAGCCAGAAATATCTATTATCTGTAGGTACAGTATTGATCAGTTTAATTTGTCTGGAGATACACAATAATCTCACAGTCTGTTGTGCTGGTGTTTTTTTTTAACTGCATGAAAAAAAAAATCCTTCAATCAGACGTCTCTGATGAGAGCAGTTGCTGTACAGTTTTAAAGGTATCCTCCCATCTAATACATGCATAATAGGAATGAGTCTGGAGGCAAAAATGGGTGTTAAGATTCCTGTCCAGTAGGCACAACATGTTCCCAGATTCTTGATTCTTCTTCCAAAGTCTGGGGATTTGATAAGGAAAAAGAACATTATAGATTTATCTGTTCTCTCTGCCCACTGTTTCCTATTGAGGGCCATTACTGGGGGCTGGAACCATTCCCAAAATACAATTGTTTGAAGGCAGGAAGACAACTAGATTGATTACCAATCCATCACAGGGATGGGAAGACCATCCGAATTCATATAACCACGAGTCTTCACCAGCTTCATGTCTTTCAAAGGCTGAATGAAAATTTAAAACTAAGATTTCTTGTTGTTCGGTGGTTTTCTTTCATCACCCTGAGACTGTCCAGGGTGTACTCCATCTCTCACCCTATGGCAACTGGCATAGGCTCCAGCCCCCCCCCCAAAACATTTCATAGGAAGCTCTGAAACTTTTTTCCTTCATTATACTCTAATCCATTATAGCAGGATGATTAGCCAGTGCCAAGGGACTGCCACTGCACACCCAGATCTGCAATGAATTGAGTGCACTTAAAACAAGCACTTAGCATTCCAACAAGGTGCCGCATCCAACTGTTAGGAACTATTTATGTACCTGTAGCCAGCAGAGAGTTGGGCAGTCTGTTTTAATGCTCTTTAAAAATCTGATGAGTAATAATAACAGGCCCCAGTTTCAAGTTTCACGTACCACTAAAATAATTTCTTTGTTAATTTTTAAAACCTGGGTATTCAGGGTCTGCGAGTTAAATGACATATTCAGTGCAAGTGTTAGCGATGACTCAGGGGAGAGGAAACATAGAACAAGCAACAACCTGAGTTAACGTCTGCTTTATGATGTGGGGTCCGTGACCAAGAGCACAGGGGTTACCTGCGCGGCCTCATCAGTGACACACCATTTCACACTGAGCATGCCTCATTTCTCCACAGAGGGCCACAGAGAGGTAGTCAAATCAATCTCAGTCCTCACTAACACACTCGGATGATACTCTACAACTGCGCGACACGCATGAGCTCGACTTTGATGGGAGGAATGTTTACATGGGATTGGCATTCCTTAGCTATTCAAATATGCACTGCGCACAGTCAAGATAAATGTGAAATAGTGCGATACATTTCTATATTTTGCAACGGAATATAACACAGTCTATCATCCCAGAGATCAGAGCTTCATCTGCCTCAAGATGATATTGTATTCAGTGTGCTCATCTGCCATTTTCCCAGAGCGTGTGAAAAGTTTTCTCTCCCCGAGAGGCTGTGAAGCTGCGGAGACAAGGGCAAGTCTTCTTATTTGCTTGCAAAAATACTTGAATCAAGTACACATGCAAAAACAAAATAAAGCAATCGGTGTAATATATTTTTTATTTATCATGAATCTGATGTTTGCACCTGTATCGTTTTAATGTCTTTTCAAGCTTTTTGTCACAATTATTCCACAAAATGATATAATGATTAGGCAAGTCTGAAATAATAATTAAAAAAAACTGTGCGCATGCATAAAGCAAGCGCTACACACAAATGAGTAAAAAGAACATTCACTCAATCCCTTTTTTGTACTAAGAATAACTCTCAAAAGTGTATCAGTAGAGAAAATTTTCTGAAAACATTCACAGTTCACCACATTCATCAAGATTGATTCTGACTTGTCGACACGGCTGAAAGTGCCTGCAGTGACGCTTCAAATTTTATTGGCATGCTGCATAAAAATCTATATAAGAAAGCTTCAATTGATGGAGCACGAAATGAGAGAGAGCGAGCGAGAGAGAGAGAGAGAGAGAGAGAGAGCAGACATTGAAAAATAAGGACAACCGATATACTTACCTGAGCTCAACAGAGATATCAGCTGTCTGCAGGCAGAATGTCAGACTCTGAGAAGTTGGCTTGCATTGCTTCCTCTTCAGAATAACACGCGCCTTATCAACATTTCCCTGACTTTGGTGTGGTTCGTGAAGCCTCGGCATGCTGTCTATTGAGAAGACATGCCGTTCAGATATGAGAAATGTAATGTGTAAGACACGGTTGGAACCTGGCCTGACATTATCCCTGCAGGAGAGAAAAAATATAACTCACGTGCTGAAAATTGAAGTATGCCTCCCAATTTTCCCCCAGCTGCAGATGCTTGACAAACGACCATTCTCTCACTTTCCTGAGTGGCCGATGTGAGGCGTCTCAATTCAGAACACGACTTATTTATGTGATATTGCTTCAGCGACATCCCCAAAACCCCTGTGGCAAGATTACAACGGCAGCATTCAAAGTAAGATGGGCGGATACACAAAGCACCTCACTGGCATCTTCCTGCTGTGGTCACGTGTGCGTCCAGTTCCTCTGGAGTTCTACAGAAATGGCACGTGTTCATCTCAAAAACAATGGATTTTGGCTTGAAGTCCAAGAAAGCTTCTGTCATTCTCATGTCTTTTTTCAAGCCACTGTACTGCTGAACTGTATAAACACCAAAAAAAATGTTGCTTGTCTTTTTCTTTGTATAAAAGTTTAAATTAAAGGCCAACTCTGGTCTATTTTCTGGCCAAATAGCACTCTGTGCAGGCTGCTCAATACCAAGTGGCCCCTTGGTCCGCGGTATGCATCTCTCTCTGCTGCGCCTGTGTCCGATCAATTCGTCTCCCGGCCGCCCTCGATCGGTCATCTGACAGAACGCAATTCACACCTTTCGAGTAAAGTTAAACTTAGCTTGCCTTTCCAATGAGGATAGGAGAGATGGGACAAGGTGGGAGGAGAGGAGGCTGCAGGATGAGCAGACGAGAGAGCGCAGACTGAAAGAGCCGGTGAGCGAGGATGGACGATAGCCAGCTCTCTGCTGCTCTCTTGTTTTTCATGTAACATATGAAGCCAGAGTAAGAAGAGATTTAGGCTAGCATAATGACTGGAACTCATCATTTTTTTAAAGCTCAAAACTGTGTCTTCCAGCATCTCTAAACCTTCCAAATTAACATCTTTTGTCTCTCTCTCGCTCTCTTTTTTTTAAAATCCATACACAAACAGAAGTCTGCTTTTTGCTCTCCTGCAAACTACTGCTGATTAAAGGAAATGAGGGTAAAGTGCATTTTTATTCCTTTCCTTCCGTTTTATACTTTACACTCAACTTTGGTTGACCTTTGACCAGAGCTTTTCTGTGGGTTATTTAATAATGAGTGATCTCTGCCATTTCCTTCTTGTCTGCCACGGAGCATTAACTAAAACGGGGCATCAACCAGTAAATTATTTATAAATAGATAAATGTATATGGCACACAGATAAACTGAGCCAAATTAGTCCCAAATCATTATCACATCTCCTGCAACTAGGAGATGATTGATGCAGAGAATTAAATGGACAAGCTGTCCTTGCAGGGAGAGAAATTGCAGCACCTTCATTTCAAACACGCTTCCATTTATGACAGCTATGTTTGCCCTCGACAGGCTTTGTTCTTTTATTATTATTATTATTGAGTACCCTGAGAGGCTTACGGCTGGGCACATAATGACACAATAGTTCATTCAGACATGGGGAAATTAAAGTAATATCAGATCTATCAAGTACACTGCCACGAGACAAAAATATCTAAGAGGACAGGAGGGGTAATGGCCTCTAATACAGAAGCAGTCTCATCTCTAAATCTCTGGGCCTGGGCTGCCAGCTGCTCTTATCTTACCAGGCACATCACCCCCTGGACAACTGCTGCATGCAACTGTGACTCAGAAAGTTTCCTCAGGAATTTGTCTCCTTCTGTTGCCAATCCCAAAGCTTCATGCGGCGCAGAGCAGCTTTATAACGTGTTGAGCGAGCATCTAAATCATATGGGTGTTTGGAATGGAAAAAAGGGAAAACAAAAGCACACACACACACACACACATACACACACACACACAAATCCCAAAACAAAACAGGGGCTGTAAATGCCTGGACTGGTGGAGAAAATGCCCCGTGACGATAACTGGACCCACAGCGCCGACGGTGAAGGCGAAATCTGACAGAGGAGTAATTTGTCTTTCTTGTCATCTCCTTACTAGGGTTTAAAATATTGTTTATAGCGCTCACCAACCAACGCACTCCCCAGCAGCTTTGATTGATGTACGAGGTGTCGCCATGGCAACCTGCATGCGGGAATGATAAGTGACTTTGGCAGGAGAGTATCTCCTTCTGGATGATTAAGACCACCTAAGGGTTCTGTGAGCATCCTATTTGTATATAAGGGGAAGGAGGGATGAACTCTTCTTGGCTAACCAGTCTGCCTGCTGTTGCCACCCACTCAAAGGGTTAATCAGATTAGGACGTGTGATGATTGAGCAGGTGACGTAGATCCATACGGTACCACAGGTATGGAGCCTGGCATCAGTAGAGAGGTGCAGACTGGTGGTTTTAGCTCCTATTTTTTTAAAAATGTTTTTTGACAAGCAGTCCTAGGGAGAGAATCTGAACAGAGGGAGTGAAATAGACAGGGAGAAATGTAAGCATTGTTTGCCAAGAGCGACTGTTTAAATGCAATTAGCTCCCACCAGGATAGAAAGTGACTGTAGTGTTTGGTGGCGTGTTGGTTCCTGGTAATAGAAATACCTGTCACATCTTGAGCTCAGCCCCCTCATTCTCCCAGTGCAGTGCTCCCATGTTTTGCCCTCAAAGCGCAAAGGTAAGCTCACTGGATCTTGCACTTCAGCACTTGAATCCAGTTGGCTGCAGAAGGCACAAGCGATGCCTCTGTGCGCCGTTTGCAGCAGAACCACCACTCCCTCTCCTGGTGAAAAGTCAAAATGCAGGTGTTAGACATATTTAGGTTAATATTATTCCGTTGTGTTGCTGGCAGTGATGTAAATAAGTGTGCTCAAGCTCCCATGATGCATTAAAGAAAACAAACACTACGGTAATATCACAGGCTTGAGGATATTAAGATATGCTAATAATTATTAATGTTGAACAGACAGCTAAGAGTTTAAATAAGATGCAAGAAAATGTCAAGCAATTTAATTAATTTGTCCACTTTGGTATATTGCCGCTAAGGCCTAAACTGAATTCATCTGCAAGGTACAGCAATGCAAGCCACCATAACGGCATTAAACATAACAGGATTATTCCTGACTCCATGTGCCACATGATTCATATGTAATTGCTTTAGCCAAACTGCACCTGAGAGTATAGGGTTTTCCCAGAGGATCCGTGCTCTGCGGCTCCTGCAGTAAGACAGTAAAAGCTTGTTTGAATTTGCTTTGGGAATGAAGACGTTATTCTTTCACTCACAGTTAAAAAAAGAAAAAGAAAAAAAAAAGAGGAAAGCATTTAGAAGCTTTCACTTTCTTCAAATATGTATCTCCCTCTTGAGAACTTGGCTTCGCTGCTGCAGGAAAATTGGCGTCACATGATGTGATTGTGAAAAATTAAGAGAAATGTTACTTTTGACACCCCTGTGGTAATCCATTTATAATGCAAAATTATAAATTGTTTATCATCAGCATGCACTGTGTATATGGCCCAGAATGCCTGTGGCACAGTTTATGTAAAGAGAGGTTTTAAACTGCAGGAAGGGTGCAGGAAACCTTCCTGTGAGAGAAAAACTTAGTGTAGCAGAAAAAAATCACTTAGTGCTCCCCAGTGCATGTCTTTAAGTTCATGCACTTTCAGCAGCAATTATTCACACATACAGTCTTGATTAATGTGTTTTCAGTGAGGGCAATTTTGACATAATAGATTCACCACTAGAATCAACAGGGCTTACATAGCACATGAGAAGCGAGCTAAATAACATACCGATATATACCACTTGAATTTTCCCCCAGCAGATTACCATCTCAGTGTGACACTGATTTATAGTTTAGTGTAATTAATCAGATTTTGCAAAATGCATTCTGCAGTTCAGTTAATGAATTAAAAGCAGCCTCCTGCAGCCACAGGCAACTGGGCAGAGAAACAGGCAAACAGTGGCACAGACAGGTAGGCAGAGATTCACAGACAGACACGTGTTCCAGTCTGAGTCAGCTTTGGGCTGAGGATAAAAGGCTCGTCAAACACTGCAGACACGCCATTGGCAAACACAGTGCAGGCCTCCTGATTCCCTTTTCTTTGCTTTAACCAGTGTGCACACACTACCAGTGCAAAAGCATCCAGTATTATCTGTCAGTCAGCAGAAGACTGTCACTCAGTGTAATCATGAATTTAAGATAAAACATTTTGAGTGAGTGCGTGCTTGTCAATATGAGCATGCAAATCCGACTGCAGATCCTGTATACTGCTGGAAGTGAGCATCATCAGGATATAAACAGTTTAAAGCCTGAGATCAGTTGATGGGCAAAACCCATCATGAGTTTGGAGAGCTTCTCATCCTTCAGAAGCTAAGTGCTCTGGCAGTAAATTAGATTATATCGTTCCATAGTAAAAGCATACTTCAGCACCTCTAATGAATGGCACCGAGTGTATTTTTTTGAACTTTCTCTATGAAGGAAAAATTGATGAAGAGGGGGGAAAAAGGAAGAAGGCAGAAAAAAGAGGAGAAGCTGAGAAACACAGGACTTACAATGTGATATCTAACACCGCCCGAATTAACTACAAATGCTCCCAATACGCACGCGCATCAATATAAACAATCCAGCACGTGAACCCTTGTTTTCTGATGTAAACCGAGTATGCTAGAAGTGATCGGACACAGTTTTATATGGGAGGCTGGACTTCAGTCTGAGTAGGATCAGTTTTAGCAATATGCATTCATTGATCGCTTTAATGGGTATACCTTGCTAGTACATGGCTGGATCCCCTTTGTTTCCTTTAGAACTTCTTTAACTCTTCATAGCACAGATTCAGCAAGGTGGTGGAAACGTTCCTCGCTCCATATTGACTGGATAGCATCACGCAGCTGGTGCAGATTTGTCAGCTGCACAATCTCACAGTTGCACCACATCCTAAAAGTGCTTTATTGGATTGAGGTCTGGTGACTGTGGAGACCATTTGAGTACAGTGAACTCACCGTCATTCCGAGATGATCTGAGCTTTGAGACATGTTGCGTTATCCTGCTGGAAGCACTCATTAGAAGATGGATACATTGGTCATAAAGGGATGGGCATCATCAGCAACAACACTCGGGTGGGCTGTGGCATTTAAATGATTCTCAGGTAGGGGCCCCCAAAAAAATATGCCCCACACCATTACACCAGCAGCAGCCTGAACTGTTGATACAAGGCAGGATGGATACGTGCTTTCATGATGTTTACTCCAAATTCTGACTTTACCATCCGACTGTCACAGCAGAATTCAAGACTCATCAGACCACAAAGCATTTTTCAGCTCTTTGGTTGTACAATTTTGGTTAGCCCTTGCAAATTGTAGCCTCAGTTCCCAGTTCTTAGTTGACAGGAGGGCACCTGGTGTGGTCTTCTACTGCTGCAGCCCACCTGCTTCAGAGATGCTCTTCTGCACAACTCTGTTGTAATGAGTGCTTTTTACAGTTACTTTTGCCTTCCTATCAGCTTGAAGCAATCCGGCCGTTTGCATTTTCACCCAGAGAACTGCTGCTAACTAAATATTTTCTCTTGTTTCAGACCTCATTCTCTGTAAACTCTAGAGATGGTCATGTGGGAAAATGCCAGTAGACTAGCCCATCTGACACCAACAATCACACCATGTTCAAAGTCACTTAAAATCACATTTTGATGCTCGGCTTGAATTTCAGCAGGTTGTCTTCAACATGTCTACATGCCGAAATGCTTTGCTGCCATGTGATTGGCTGATTAGATGTGTGTTAACGCGCAGCTGAACAGGTGTACCTCATATTGTCTCCAGTGTGTGTGTGTGTGTGTGTGTGGCGAGAAAAGTATAAAGCAGCATTTAATTGTAAAAATCAAGTGTCTCACAAAAACGCAGAATTAAACATTAAAGAATAACAGCAGACGAGATTAATAAGAACACCAAATTGAAGCAGAGTACAGTAACATTTTTTAATAATGATTTCTATACAAAAGTCCTTTAATACAGATAGTTTCTGAGCATTGGATCTGAATTTCCTTCTCTGTATAAAAAAAACCAAAAGAAAAACAAGAACAAGTTCAGCTTTTATAACATAGGGACTGACTGGATGCTCCAGTTTAGAGTCCTTAATACATACTCTCCATTCCCGTTAGTCTTTTTGTCTTATTAAACAGACTTCCTTTTTCAGTTTAGAGTCCTCTGAATAAAATGCCCCCCCCCTCGTCAGGGTGATTTTTCTGTCTTTACTTTACAGTTCACAGTCCTTGAGATACGATATCAGCTATCCCTGCAGATTACTGCTTTGGATTTCATTTTTTTCTCCTACTTCTTTGCTGTGAATAATTTCCACTTCATACCAGAGGTTCTATTAGCACCTTGAACGTTGCTTCATTCCACTCCTTTGACTTTGATCCAAGACCACCTGGCCACCTCGGAAAACAAAGAAGCTGCAGGGGATCTTAGTGTCTGAACATTTTTCATTGCTCTCTTTTGCCCATTTTTAAATATATGTGCAGTCTGTTTAATTCCTATACCTGAAATGTCAAAACAAATAAGACACAAAATATATATAATTTGGTGTGCATAGATGTTTATAAAGTGCAAATAGTATTTGGTGAAAAAAAAAAAAAAAGCTTTATAATGTGATCTCCCTGTTCCAGACTATGCAAGCCCAAATTCTTCCTCTGATGCACATCTCTGCTGATCCAAACCATGCAAATAGTGCCTCCACTCACATTCCTTTTTCCCCTCAGCAGCTTGGTAGCAATTCCTCAGCCACTCTGGAGGGGGCAGTGTTTCTGTTAAACATTTACTTCTCATCCACCACGAAGATTTCTTCAGGGATTTTCTCCTCTGAGTCAGAGCAATCTGACAGCTTGTCCAGGTACTCCATGTCATCGAAGCGCTCAGCCACACAATGGGCGGTGAGACGGGCCTCTGGGTCGTGGTCCCAGCACTCCTCTATGGAGGCACACACCATCTGGATGCCCTGAAAGAGGAGAAGAGGATCACAGTGATGATTAGTTCTCAGGAAAGTTTTAACAGTTACAGACAGTGCTTAGTTTCCTGATCTGACCTTTCACATTTTGTGTTAGTTTTGTTTAAAATATAATTATTTGAATTATGTGATATAGCCATTATTTTCCAAGAAGGAACTTTCCCAGAGGACAAAGATCCTTTTTCTTTTTTTTAAACAATGAATTTGCAGGAAAAATAGAATGCAATTCTTTGATCGTAAATGCTACAGCTGCTTCATCTTGTCATCGTCTTCATTTAAAAATATGGAACAGGCAGCTAGAGACAGGGCTAATTCTAACAACTTAACAGTTTTGTTTTAGGTGCCATAACAATCCTAGACAAAGAAGAGCAAAATAAAGCACGAGAGGCAGAGTGTGTGGGAATGAGCTGAGACAGCTTGCAAGTGAATGAATCGTTTTATTGTGACATACATAGCAAAGCATCAATAAATAAGCTGAGAGGAGGATTTCAAATCCTCTAGCATTCCATTTTTATGTTCCACACAGCTGAGTACAGCAGCACGAACGTGCTCCAGGTGACTGTCTGAAAATATGTGCCGTTATCTCCAAATCTAAACAACGCTGTCTCGCTCTTTATGACAGTTTCCCGTGTTTGGAACAACTATAAACACTTCTGATTTAAAACTTGGCTGCCAATGTGGAAAATAAAGTTTATTTATGTTTTCTGGGTCTTATAAGATTTATAGGCCCCAATCTATGATTCATGAGTTAAAAATGACCACATTTGAATTTTTTTCTTGGTATTTTAAATCTAAGTAGTAGGAATAAATCATGTTAAAAATAATGCTGGATGAAAAAACTACTTGTTAACTATGTAAACCATAGTTTACACACAGTGTGCACAATGTACACTGCAGGAGACAGCCTGCGCCAGTCGAGTTCCTCCTGTTGGAAAGAGGTGAGGGTGAGTATAGACACTGAACACGCCACACTATTACCTGCACTGTTCTCACAGCAGCGAAGCAGACTCTCAGGGTCACGGAGCTGGCACATTAAAGACTGCTTAAAGTGGACCGGTTATGCTCATTTCTGGCTCCATAGTTTTATTCAGCTAGAATAGACTTGCATGATTCAATGTTATTTGTCTTATATTGGGCCTTGGCTTGGCAACTCAGTGCATCCTCTGTGTGAAACCAATCATTTTCACTCCCTTCCCTCTCCGTTATGTCAATCTTCTTCTGGTTGGCTGTCCCTGATCCCACTTTGTTGGGGATTTGCATTCTTGCATGCACCTCCTTCAGGTAAAGGTCACGAGTGCAGTGCATGCGTAAAATTAGGCACGTTTTTGCCCACATGGGCGAGCTTGTGCATTTAAATTACTTCTATTTGATATCATCTCGCAGGAGATTAAGAAGTTAAAAGACTTTGTGGTTACAAGTTAGCAGTTTCTAAGACAGCATGTTTAAATTTCTTTAGCATGTCTTACTGTGTGATTGATCCAGTTGTTGGGAATCTCAGGTCTTCCTCTGTCTCGGAGGACACTGTCCTTCATGCTCTCTACACACGGGTGTTCCCTCAGGTTTCCAAACGGTGGCTCGTATGCTTTCACCTCTGCATGTGAAAACAGAAACAGGGTGGTAGGTTCAGAGAATTAGCCCATGCACTTCTCAAACTGGCAAGTTCTGGCTTTTACACAGGCAAAAAAAAAAAAACCAAACTTTGAAACAGATCACATCTGACAGATGAAGTTCTGTGGAACAGAGAGACAAGATCAGATGGCAGTGCCCCACAGCACACACATCAGTAACACCTCTCAAAGGATTCACTGTGCGCTCTAAATTGAAACTGCAGGATGCAAACTTTAAATAGCACTGAAGCGGCACAAACAACTAAAGAATCCTGAGCTGCTGATGGAGGGGCCATGGGGGAGATTTGCTGAAGAGAAACATTATCATCACATTTTTACCCTTAGTGCCAATGATTTTAAAGAACCTCACCAACACAGATCCAGCTTTGTGTCAGCTCTCCTACACAGTTCCAGAGTGCTTGTCAAAAGTCATTTACCAATTGTGTTTACTTAGGGCAAATTTTCTGCTGAAAACTGCGAGCCAACAGTTTAAGAAAATATATAAGATGTATCAATTTAAATTCCTCTTTGTTTGGAGCATGGATCCCTCGTATCAGGCACAAGACTGAATTACGCTGAAGTAAAAACTAGCTCAAGCTAATTTCCATTGATTAAAAGATGACAGCAAATCATGCCTGACAAAGATGGGCAAAAACAGAAACAGATTTTATAACGCTTACAAAATCAGACCAAGAGAATAGAGGGAAAGATATATAATAATAACTACAACAAAGTCTTTGTACAGCCTCTGAGTATAATCCTTGTCATATGTGGCAATTACTTGTCAGAATTAACACAGTTTATTTATTTTCTCATCTAGAAAGATATGCTCCTTAATAACACATTTCACAATGCATTCTTTTTCTTGAGCAAGTTTAAACCTGACAGTAAATTCTGTAAAACAAAGTGTGCTCTTACATAACTGCGTTAAATTCTTGAAAATAGGAAGCTTCATTTTAACAGGAACAAAAAGCTGATGATCAGGGTACTGCTGGTCATCAGCTTTTTGTTGGCATGTATGGCTGCCAGTGGAACCGGGTCACTCGTGTTTATTGATGATGTGACTGCTGATAGAAGTAGGAGAATGCATTCTGTAGCGTACACGGCTAAACTCTGCTGTGATTCAGCCAGATGCTGGAAAACTGATCAGACAGCACTTCACAGTGCAGATGGATAATAATCCAAAGCATACTGATAATGCAACCCAATACTTTCTCAAGGTAAGGAAATGGGATATTCTTCAAGGGTCACGTCAGTCCCCTGATGTCAAATCATGCTATTCAGTTACTGAAGACAAGACTTAATGCAGAAAGAGCCATAAACAAGCAGCAACTGAAGGCGGCTGCAGTAAAGAGCTAGCAGAGCATCTCAGTGGAGGAAATGCAGCATCTGGTGATGTTCACTGATTCTAGTCTTCAGTTAGTTATTGACTGCAAAGACTTTTTTCCAAATATTAAAAAACAATCCTTATATTTAAAATTACTTCAGTTTTCAGAACGATGGCTGCAGTTAGTGCAATATTTTTGTTAAAACCCTTGAATTAAAGCTGAAAGTCTGCACGGTGTGATCTAAAATCCACTGTTGTAGCATGCAGAGGCAAAATGACAGACTGTCATGGTCCCCTTATGGGCCTGACTATACTCTCGCTATATTTCTGTCAGTGATGCTGCAGCAGATGAAATACAGAACAATGGCTTTTATAGGCCAGTTTGAATCTAGCAGAGCCACTTTAATTTACACTTTATTATAGTGGAGCCTTTTTGTGGGTCACCACCCCAAGTGTTCTGATTGCCACGGGGAACACTGTTACCTTCACTTTCCACATCCTGTCTAGGTCATCTCTCAGCCCTTGGATGTTCTTGAGTCTTGCAGCTATTGCTACGTCACTACAGCCTTCTTCCTCTGCTTGTCCACCACGACTGTGTCCCGTTCGTTAGCCCTCACCAGTTTGTCCGTCTGCATCTGGAAATCCCACAGGATCTTAGCTCGGTCACTCTCAATCACCCTTGGGGGTGTATCCCAACTTGACCTCTGGACCTCCAGGTTGTACTCGGCACAGATGTTCCTCTATACTATGCCAACCACTTGATTATGGCATTCCACGTATGCCCTGCCTGCTAGCATCTTGCACCCTGCACCTGGGGTCTTGCCTTGTGTGGTAGACCCCAGCCTCGATCTTGTGTTTAGGGCTTGCTCCTGTGCTGCCATGATTAGTGCCTCTGTGCTGTCCTTCAGTCCAGCTTTGTCAGGATTTTCCAATATCAGCCACTTCAATCTGCTGGTGGTACATACCATGCATGGGCCTGTCCTTCCAACATGGTTCCAGTTCTTGTTCCTCTTCTTGCTGAGGTTTTTGCTGCCTGAGGTATTCACTAAGCACACGATCAGTTGTGGCCATCTTTCTGGTGTACTCATGGATGTTTGCTGTTTCGTGGATAGTGGTTCTGACACTCACTAGTCCTTGGTGTCCTTCCTTCTGCTTAGCGTACAGTCTCATTGTGCCTGTGGGATTCCTTCCCTCTCTTTGTTACCATCCAACCACATTTCTCCAGTCTGAATGACATTCCAATATCATTGCTGTAGATCCTAGTGGTGTGGATCAGTGAATTGATGTCTCGTTCACTCCTGGCATACAGCTTGATGTCATCCGTGTAGAGGAGTTGGCTGCGGTTTACTCCATTCTGTTGTCGGTATCTGTAGCCAGTCTTGTTATTGATCTGGCTGATGCAGCTCAGGCCTATTTGGAACAGCAGTCGGGACAGTGCATGTCCTTGGTAAATCCTGTGCTTCATGGTGACTTGTGCAATTGGCGTAAAGTTGGCCTCTGGTGGTGTTTTCCACATCCCCACTGAATTCCTGATAAAAGCTATTAGGGTCCTGTTGATCTTGTATAGTTATAGCAATTCCAGGATCCATGTTAGGATCCGTAGACTTTCTTGTAAGGAGGCAATTTCAATGCAGAGAGATGGCATTCCCATATCTCCACTGTTTGGGACAGAACTCTATCCTAAGCTTTTATTTATTTTATATATATATATATATATATATATATATATATATATATATAATATATATATATATATATATATAAATAATTTTTTCCCCTCTAAACACCACAATACATTGCAATCCCTGTAATTAACTGCTGGCTACTACATGTGCCAATGGATGCACACAGTTTGCAAGCATAATGAGTGAAAAACACAATGCAGATTTGTCTAGCATCTTCCCATGTAAATCTCACAGAGTTTACATGACACTGCAGAAAAAAAGCTGCGTCAGCTGTCAGTGGGTTCTGAGGTTGTCTATCCAGTCATAAGGCCAACATGTTGTTGCCGCCGGTCAACCAATATTTTGTATTATTAGTTGAACTGCAAGAATGTCTTAAAGACAAAGACCTGAATACCTCTAATTTCCTGCTTCTAAATGCAGACAAAACTGAGATTATTGTACTCGGCCCCACTCACTTCTTTTCACCCTGTGTTTACACACGACTCCGTATTTAATCATTAGTTATTATTAATCTCTGGTTCTCTTCCACAGTGTGTCTTTTGACCTGTATCCCTCCTCTTACCCCCAACAGATGACTGCCCCTCCCCGAGCCTGGTTCTTCCGGAGGTTCCTTCCTGTTAAAGAGGAGTTCTTCCTTCCCACTATCACCAAGTGCTTGCTCATGGGAATCGTCTATTGAGGTTTCTCTGTATTATTGTAGGGTCTTTACCATATAATATAAAAAGCCTTGAGGTGACTGATGTGATTTGGTGCTACATAGATAAAACTGAATTGTACACGAACAGTTATGAAAATAAAGAATCTAAGGAAATTAAGAAATCTCCAATAGTTCATAGCTGATTGAAAAACTACTAGGACAGACAGTCCTCACGTTTACACTGTATGATGTTCCAGTCGATGCATTTTATTTCTTTTTAAACATGTTAGAATGGAGCTCACAGGAAGTTATGTTATGGGCACACAGGAACTGGAGAATTCTGGGAGACAGACAAAAAAAAAAATATCCTTTTTTGCACTGGAGTCTGGAACTTAACATTATTGCAAGCAAAGTTCTTCTGGTTTCTTATTCAAGCTTAAACACAAAACCCAGTCAACCATTATTAAGAGAACAGGAGACAGATGTTGTTTGTTTTGTTTTGACAGGTCCAGGGAGTGTATAACTATGTTCTAGACAGCAAATCCACTTTGTAAACTGTCAGCAAACATGCTTATGTGTTCATCTCCAAACAGCAGTTCTTAAGTATAGGATTTGTACTACTTCATAAACAAAAAAAGGACAAAAAATAAATAAAAATTGCCCAATCCAGCTGTTTATTAAAGGTAAACCTTAAATTAAACTCTGCACTAGCAGAAGATTTTGAAAACACAATACAGGGTGAGTGAGGATTGCTGGGGTTTGCAAAAGTCACACACTGCATACTGACAAGATTTTCGGCAAAGCTATTTAACAACTTCAGCACAGTAACAATGAGGAACTTACACTATATGTCCAGCAGCTGACATGTAGTGATTGAGTTTTGCAATGCTAGCACATATTTCCTCCTTAATGTCTATTTTCCATCCCACTTGCCATGCCTGTAGAAACTGCCTGTGAATATGCAGCTAAGAGAAATTTAGTCATTTTTATCTACTGAAAACAAGGAGAAATTCTCGATGAATGGCATTTCGAAGTGTTGTAATTTACATCCATCACACTACAGATTTTTTCTCATAGACTGACCACCCGCTCCCCCTTCCCACATCCCAAACTCACCAGTCTTATTTGACATACTGAAGTACTAACCTCAATCATGTCTGCTTAGAGAGAAAAAAAAAAAGTCAGCACAAACATTTCCCATTTTGTTTGATACAGTTTCTCTGCTGCCCTTCCAAGTTAACATTTTTATATAATTATGGCCTATAAAATATAAACACCGAAAATAAGAAGAGAAATCCTGTCACCTAAACACATAAATAATACAGCTAAAAAGATCCAAACGGTTTCATCATGTACTTGGAAAGAAATTAGTAATGTGATCACAACAACTGCATCAGTTTCCCAAAGTCTGTCTGAGTCTGGAACAACAGCTTGACTAATCCACTCCCAGCCGCCGCCGCTGGTTTTCATTAGTTTGCGGTGGCTCTGACACTTGTTTGCTGTTGTTAAAGTCATGCAGTACAGATGTACGCTGGAATATTACACATTAGCAAAGCTTAATTTTAGGGCATATGGCACCAGCTTGCCCTGAAAGCTCACCCTACCATTAACTGCAGCTGATACATTCCTAACCATTGCCTAACCCCATTAAGGAAAAACCAAAAAATACTTTTGCCTCCCTTTGAATGCAGCTTCTGGGAGACCAAATTGGTTGCACATATTTTGACCCGATTTCATCCTCAATCAAGTCTAAAATTTGTCCCCTAATGTGTATTATAGCAGACCCCCCCACACACACACACACACCACCACCACCACCCCCACCACCACACACATTAGGCCCTCCACTTCTGAAGGGTTTGATGGTCTGACATCTGGAGAGCAGCTGCCCTAACCTCTCCTCCTCTCCAGTCAAGCTCAACATCTCCCTTCAGGGAATGGAGGCATGTCTTCGTCTGCAGCTCCACATTCAACACCACTCAGCTATTATCCTCCTACTTTGCCCCACCCGCTTGAGGAACGCCCTCAGTCTTTCCAAGCCCTAAATCTGGACCAGCTAAATTATACAGCAGAGACATTTTAAGGAACAGACACTGCGATAAAAAGGTCGGAGCCTGGAATCTGGCTTTTCCTTCTCTTGGCAGTGTGCTGATCTCTCTGTTTCCCCCTTGCTCCACCTTCCTTAGTCTTGGAAGATAAAGAAGGCAAAGTGATGGTTTGTGCCTGGCTGGCTGTCGACAGACAGCTTTTTTCCCCTTCTTGTCTGGCAGATCTCAGATCAGACGACGGCCTCAGGAGCTGTGACAGAGCAGCCATGCGCCTGCCTGCAGTTATCAGACATCTTCCTTACACTCACACAGGCAGGTGGCAACAGAGACGAGAGGAAAAAGCAGGGCACTAGTCTTTATATCGATGCTCTGGGATGTGTCATTCTGAATTTATGAGTATGGGTTCACGTGTGCTCATATTTTGTCTCAAGTGAGGTGAGCGCTCAGGGAGTCATGAGTGACTCACCAACCTCCAGGGAAACCTTGCCAACTTCTTTACCCCCCCACACACACACACACACACCAAACAAAAAAAAAAACCCAGCAGCAGTGGGAAAGCAAGCAACTCTTAAGTGTACTCTGTAAACACATCAGCTTTGCTCTCATGCTGCTCCGCTCCAGAATCAATACCAAATCTCTGCCAGAATAATATCTGCAAGGACATGTTTAGCTGCCAGTGAGGCAAAACCAAATTACATCATTTCATTTGTTCTTTCCACCTTTCTCATGGTCTATCAAGGTGAGAGTTTGGCTTTGTTTGTACAACAATCTAATCTTTAAACAGGAGAACGTCTCCTTGGGTTTCAACCCTAATGAACAACAGACTTCACCCCTTTGCGTCTCTCGGAGAAATGCCAAGTCTGAAAAAAATGGAAACAGAGATATATGCAACACAGGAAATACACTTCTATCTTTAGTCTAAAGGTGGGATGGGAATCTCTGTGCTTCCTTTGTCTAGTAAATTTACACTGGCCTGCCCTCTCTGTGCCTGTATCAGTAAAGCTTGACAGCCATCTACAGTACTGCACAGCAGTGGGAGAATAATTAACTGCTGGCTCACCGACCCCACTGTAAGAAGAAAAAGACAGAAACGGGAAGAAGAGTGTAGAGTAACTGAAAGTGTCACGTCTTTCTGAATATTATTTAATTCTGTGTACAGTGTTAATGTTAGTTAAAGCTAGGCAAATACAAAGTATGGGAATGAAGGACTAACTCTGAAATGCATGTAACAGATAGAGGGAAATGCAGGATAAATAAATAAAGATGTCCGTAAAGACTTCCTAAAATCCCTCAAGAGGAAACCAAATGAAGCCAGAGTGAACCTGGATTCATTTGCTGCATCTCTGCTCATCTCTGTATGCTGCCTGTCCCGCTCTCAAGAGACATTAGCCACAAAATGTCCTAATATAAACCATACTTACAAAGTTAAAATCACCGTGCCTTGGGACCGCGCTCTTTGCAAAACAGGAAATACTCTATTTTCTTTTCAAATGTGTACCCACAGGGCACCCATTTTGTTGCACTTTGGAAAGAAAAGCAAGAGGAATTGTGGGTCACTTGCTCATGTTTTTGCTTCAGAGGACTCATGGGCAGAACAACAGTGCGATACACTTCAAGGAAGCCCCCTGGGGAGGAGGGTGCGGGGTTAGTGGGGGCAAAACAGGAAAGCGCAGAAGCAGAAGTGTTCATGCCCAAACCTGGTATTCAATCACTGCTCTGACACAATGGAGACAGGAGCAGTCTGAGAAGCAAACGGGACCACAGAGACACTAAAGGAAAGGAAGCAAAAACAAATAACCTTCTGTCGACATGAAATACTGCAGCGCGCTGGCTTCAGATAATCAACCATTTCTATTATTTGCACATACCTCGACCTTGTTTTTGCTGCAGAATGACAAACACGAGTAACGGTACATTAGTAAAGTGAAGGCTGATCCTTGAGGCTTCTACAAGATGGATTGCGGGCTTGACACTTTCTAGATTTTGTTCCCACCATGACTAATGGGTCATCGAATGCTCACACATAAGTCCTGTCACACAGCTAATAAGTGAACTCACTGGGAGTTGGTCACTTGGTGCTTGTATTGCTCAGAGGTCAAACAAGCTTTTACAGTATTTCTGAGGATATTTACACAGCCTCCAAAGGGAATTTCATCAATCAGAGCTTCTATTGGTTTCCTATACATTCAGTGGCCCAGGCTAATTTACAAAGGAAATTGATGGTTCTCTGTAAAGGTTAGAGGAAGTGTTTAATGTGTGTACACTACCAGTCAGGCAGACTGTTTAAAACAGGCATCAAAAAATGCAACAGGAAACAACAAGCTAGAGATAAAGTGTCAAACAGTAAGCTCATATTTACTTAACAAATGAGTGTTTTTTTCCTTCCCCAAATACTGTACTACTCTTAAGTAGGCCATATTTCAGGAAACTAGATGCGTAACATAAACCCTTTCTTCTGTATTTCCTGTGTTATAAGGTTAAACTGACTCTGGCAACGAACCAAGTCTTTTATTTCCCCGACATCTTAAGTGCCACCCCCCCCACACACATTAAAGCTAAACTCTATTTACATAATCATTTGCTGATGTTCGGCATCAATAATAATTCATTTTATGCCTATATTACCAGCTAAATCTATGGAAAATATTTGGATAAAGCCAGTGGAGGATTTGAATAACTCGTGCTCAGACTATTTTTGATAGGAGTGATGATTTTTTTTTGTCCTCCTCAATAAACTGAAGGAATATGAATCATCATGTGTTACTGGATTCCTGGAAGAATGGTGTCTTGACCAGGATATGTCCTTCAGCGCACAAATATGTAACATTCTGTATCACTAAAACTAGAAACATCCTGTCTCAGAGTGATGCTAAAAGCTGTTCACGCATCGTTAATATTATTATTATTATTATTAGCTTCTCTACATTGCATCCTTGTTAAATCCCAAATATAATTTAAAATCCTTGGTCTCACATACAAGGTCTTGACCCTGTCATATCTTAAGGATCTCGCAGTACCAGATTATCCTAATGGAGCACTTCACTCTCAGACCACAGGCTTACTTGTGGTTCCTCGACTTTCTAAACGCTCCTCTCCTCTGGAACCAGCTCCCAGTTTGGATTTGGGAGAGACACCCTCTCTACTTTTAAGATTACACTTTAAAGTTCCCATTTTGATAAAGGTTTAAGTTAGAGACCCTGAACCATCCCTTAGTTATACTGCTATAAGCTCAGGATGCTGGGGGACATCCCATGATGCACTGAGCACTTCCTCTCCACTCTCATTTTTCCACTCCCCACGGGCTGATACACCACTACTTCCTTCTCCTCACCCCCTACCAGTCATGGCAGACGGCTGCCCCTCCCTGAGCCTGGTTTTGCTGCAGGTTTCTTCCTGTTAAAAGGGAGTTTTTCCTGCCCACTATCAACAAGTGCTTGCTCAGATGGGATCATCTGATTGTTGAGGTTTTCTCTCTGACACTGAGAGCCTGTAGAGTAGACTGTTGTTGTAATTTGGCACTACCCAAATAAATTGAATTGAACTGTTTTTTTCTCCACTGACATTTTGGCAACAATAAAGCAAATAAGCACTTCATTATCTTACCTCCAACTGCACTGCACCTTGAGATAATCTCCCACAGCACAAGAGCCATGGAATAAACATCCGCTTGTTTGAAAGACTCAATGTTTTCTAGGTTGATTCTGGACTCCAACACCTCGGGGGCCATGTACCTGGCAGTGCCCACCTGAGGAAATGCAAATGGAAACAAAGAGATTAATTACTGTGATCCTTGACCA
Source organism: Pterophyllum scalare (assembly GCA_024447675.2). Taxonomy (NCBI): domain Eukaryota; kingdom Metazoa; phylum Chordata; class Actinopteri; order Cichliformes; family Cichlidae; genus Pterophyllum; species Pterophyllum scalare. Next base: position 40,711 of record JAMQGT020010584.1, read on the forward strand.
CTGTTGCAAATAGCAGATGTATAATATTATTTTGCATGGTTTAAATACAGAGCTACATGTGAGCCACTTTTAAAAAAAAAAAAAAAAAAAAAATCAACAAAACAATGTGGCTTTGTTGAAAAAGGCTCGTTAAGCAGCAGCTCCATTTATCAAGCAACAGGTAGTGATTTTGTCCTGTGTGTAGTAAGAGATTACATCACATTTATCTACATGAAAAAAAAAATGTTGATGTATAAAATAATTAGAAGAAAGGGCACCCCTGAGCTCATCAAAACCTTGCTTGTCTTCATATAATTACCATCCTTGAAAATGTGTCCACTGGAGCTTCCTCCAAATGCATTAGGGGCATCACAATGCATTAGGTGTGCTGTGCTGCAAAGGGTGAGTCCTTTTCATAACAAGACATTTTCATAACAGAGTGCAAATTGTCTCTGGCCTATTACATCTTTGTAATGAGTCCATTAAGAATCAATCAAGCCTGTTTGTCTTGTGACTCTGATAAAACAACAACCAACCAAGAGCACTTACAGCACTATTTCTATCAGCGTTATCCTTCTGGGGACAAGACAGAGTGTCCTGAAGTTGTGAGGGTAAGAAAATGAAAAGTCTGATACATAGCTTGGCTCTTTTCAAAGTCTGACAAATATCGGAAAAGTTATACGACAGGGCATTGAGTTTTAGGGTGCTGGCACAATTTATGATCTCTGAAGTGATCGGCAGCCAAGTGAAAACAACTTATCACCTAAGATATAGTATTAAGTAGGCCTTACCTGCCCACTGTTGGCCAGCTCATCCACAGACAGAGAGTTGTCCAGCCGAAGCGCGAGGCCAAAATCACACAGGCAGCAGGTCAAGTCATTTTTCACAAGTATGTTGGAGCTCTTAATGTCCCTGTGTGCGATAGGCACCTTTGAGCGGCCGCAGGGGGTGCGGTCGCTGTGAAGGTGTGCCACTCCACCGGCTAGCGAACTGCCCAGCAGCCACAGGTCATGCCAGCTGATAATGTTATGAGTCAGGTACTCTTGGAGATTCCCTCGTGGATGGTAGGCTGTGATCAGCCAGTACTGTCTCTGCGCCTTCCTGTCCTCTGCTGTCAGGAAGTGAAGCACATTCTCATGTCTCAAATCTGCATCTGAGAAGATTTCCTTCTCATTCTTCCAGGATGGATACTCCTCGTGGGAGAAAATCTTAATTGCTATCGTCTCAAAGCCGTGCTCCATGCTAACAGAGGAGCCCTGCTTCAGCTTGGCTTTGTAAACTTCTGCAAAGCGCCCCTTTCCAACCTGGACATCCAGCTCGATTGGCAGCAGCTCAGTGTTGTGGTTGAGATTGTTGGCGTGCGTGGAGCTGCTGTCTGAACCTTCTTCTTCTATAATGACAAGACGATCGCTGTCCAGCAGAGGACCTTTCTTGTGTCTGGAGTGAGCATTGCGCTGGCGGCAGATGCGGTAGAAGTAAAAGAAAGTGATGACCACGACAGCCATAACCAGGAGTGGCACCAGGCTTACTAAGATGACGGTCATCACCTGCGGTTCTGAGGGTCCTAAAGATAAAAGAACCCGTATGTGTTAATGAAGATAGTTGAAGTTGCAGTTTTTACACTTTAAAAAAAAAAGAAAAAAGGATAAGATTAAACTACAACACCCACAATATGACAGATTGTATCAGAACCTAGCTAAGAGTAAACTAATACTCTGAAGACACCAGAGAACCCTGGTCCTTTGTGGAACGTCCATAAGGATCAGAAAGCTAAAGTTGGAGTCTCAGCCACAAATGTAAACTGCTCCAAACCCTGAACCAGTCAAGCACATATTGTGTCTCTTTACAGTGTATGTCTGATTCTTGTAATTTGTATAATTGCTGTGTCTGGAAGCTGCTATGGCTTTGGCAAACAGTGAAAGTTTATACTTGCGCTGTGTTTACCGTCCAGTTTTTTAGAGCTGCAGCAACAGAAGAAGTACTATAAAAAGTAGATCGCCAGACATAATACACTAAACAAGAAAACCTCAAATGGTCCCCGCTTTGAGGCGCTCTAAACGTAGTAGCAAGGACCAACCTGAACTGAGTGAATGTTACATAACATA
>JAMQGT020010585.1:0-10706 GCA_024447675.2 Pterophyllum scalare
CTGAATTATGCATGAGAGTGCGTGCTACGGCAGTTATCGGTATGTTTGCTCGTTGAGGCTCTGTCCACACGTATACCGGTATTTTGGAAAACATAACTTTTTCATCCACAGGTAAACCGCATTTTAGGTCACTGAAAACTGAGCTTTGGAAAACTGTTTCCAGGGTGAGGATTTTTCAGAAACTATACCATTATTCCTGTTTAGAAAACTTTCTGTGATGCTCTAATACTTCCCACAGCTTTGGCTGGACAATAATTCGGAAAGCCACCATGACTGCATAAATACAAGCCCTTTCAAGCCCTTAATATGGCCAGTAGATCTGGTGGTCTAGTCATTTGAGTACAGTGAACTGATGTTCAAGAAACAAGTTTGAGATGCTTTGAGCTTTTTGACATGGTGGTGACATGGCACGTTTTTGTAATCTTCTGTTGTTCAATGTTAGTGAGGACATAGTTGAGTAATTATCTTATTCTGTGGCCTGTAAACTGTTGCCTCAGTTTCCTGTTCTTAGCTGACAAGAGTGACACACACTGTGGTCTTCTTGCTGCTGTAGCCCATCTGCTTCAAGTCAATTTATTGTGAGTTCAGAGATGTTCTTCTGCATACCTTGGTTATAACAAGTGATTTAAAAAAATTTTTTTTAGCTAATTTTACTGCCTTCCAATCAATGACATGGCTTGTGAGTATTTATTGATAGCTATTGATAGACTATAGTGGCCAAAGTCATGCTTAGAGTTGTACATAGTCTGTAGCTTGTGTTGCAAGTTGTGTGTTCTTTGAAGATGTTTATCACACAGTGACAAAACAAATAACTCTTTTTTGCTATTAGGTTTATTTGATAGTAAGCATAGGTTTATAAGAAGGATGGGCAGAGGGAGATTTCAGTATAAATTCATCAAATGTTGCTAACCAAAATTGTATTAAGAATGTTGTTATACTATATATATTACAAAAATGAACTTTTCATAGTTTTCCTCTGATAATATATTCAGAGTTTTGGGCCTTCTTTACAAAACAAGCATCTAAGATTTGGTAACGAGATTTTTGACTTCAGTGTGAAATTTTATTGAAGATACATCGAGAAAATAACCTATTACAGAGTTTGAAAAGGGTGGTCAAACTAATATTTTTGAGATTAGGGATGTCACACAGTCAGACCAAACACACACGTAAGCAGTCCCATCTGTCTCCTGAGACCAGCAGCTGGTTGGTGGCAGGAAAGCCCAGCATAAACTTGACCTCTTAGACCCTGCAACAGGACATGTCATCCATTGTAGCTACTGTATCCGTGCAACCAATCTGTCTGAAACATGCAGCTGCATACACACACATGCGTGGACATCCTCCACTCGCCATTAGAATCATTATCTGGACACTGATTATATTAAGACCAGACCCACAAGACTAATTTCACTAAGTGCAAAAAGCTTGTGCTTATTTTGTGTATGTCTGTGTGTATACACTGTACAGCTGTTTGTCTGCTTGTGTAATCATGCATTAGTTTACAGTGTCTGTTTTGGCCTCTTACATCATCTGGCTCCACTACTATGAAGTATTTTGCTGTTGCCTCCAGTTCAAGTTGATTTATTTATTTATTTTTTGGTCAGGTTTAAAAGAAAACTATTGTTCTCAGTGGAGTGGGAGGAGCAGAAGAGATAGGGAATGAAGTATATTTATATGTTTGTGTGTAATCGCTTCACAGTTGAAAGAACATTTTTAATCAAGTCACAAAGTTGCTGGTGCAGGCATTTCTGAAATCCTCCCAAACAAGATATCAAATTTTAATGTTTGCAAAAATCTCTTCTTTAGAAAAAGAAATAAATCATTTATTAGCAATTAAATTGTGAACATATGTTGAAAAGTTCTGCAGAAAAAGCTGTTTTCAAAGTGTGCCTTTGCAACAGTGATATTGAACACAACCTTCAGTCAGTTTAGTGAATGTTATGCTGCTCTTTTTTTTTTTGTATACTTCAGCATTATGCCCTTCTGTGTCCACTTACTCAGTAGATTTCGAGGAAGGGTTTTTCTTCCTAGTATTCTTGTCACTGTAGCAGGACTAAAACAGTGTCTTTACTACTTCTCCTCCTGGTACTGAGTACTTACTGTTTCCTCTCTGCTCTTTTCCTCAGATCACCAGAAACTGGAGCGGGAGGCGAGGATCTGTCGCCTGCTAAAACATCCAAACATAGGTGAGTGACCTTTGAGAGCCAACAGATTAAATGATTAGTGGGACAGCTGTGATAATGCAGATGCCTCATGAAAAGATGTGTAGAAGTAGGGGTTTTTTTTTGTTTTTTGTTTTTTTTGGGTCAGACCAGAGATCAGAGCAGATCAATATCTGGCTGTCTTGTTTAATACACTTTGTGTTACTTAAATAGACTTTATATCCTCATTGTTTGGTGAACCAAAGACAACACCGCTGCATGTGCATTAAAAAAAAAAAAGATTATAAAATCAAACTATAAATGCATTTTTCCTTTAAATAACTTTCGCTTTTTGTCTGACTAACAAGTTTGCAGAGTAACACTGAAGTGAACATTTCATAAATAAAGCAAAGTAATCAGTAGCCCTGTCTAACAAACCTTATAACCAAGCACTATAAAGTGAAACCAAAGCAGGATGCTGAAAACTGCAGTTCCTTGAATGTTCACTTGAAACTGGCTCCAAAAGTGATTCAGTCCCCATGGACTCTCATGTTAAAATGCTTAAATTTATAGCAGGAGTAAACATGTTTACTTCCTGGTATAGAAACCTTTTTTTTTTTTTTGTCCTTCAGAGTAACTGTATGTGTGCTATAGAAGTTATGCATGACTAAGTGTGTAAGTGATTTGATTGTTGGGCATCACCTCAGCTAATCTGAGTCCATTCACTGGACCTCTTGATCATGTTTGTGTTGTTGGTGCCTATATATTAGCACCATTTAGTAGCTGTCTGTGTCTCTTCAGTGCACCTCTAAATTCTATGGATGCACATTGCTAAACAGATTACCTAGCATTAGCTGGTGGCTTAGTAAAACATTGTTCCACTGCAGAAAAGATCTACTGCATTTAGCCAATATGGATGTGAAAACAATCAGTTTCCCTTTAAGCTGAAACTTTGTGGTCATCCCATGTTGTACAGAGACAAAACAGCAGCAACTGCTGCACCAAAGTTGGGTTTCATTTCAGTGTCGTTCAGTTTAATAATAACTTTGACGCAAATAACCTCAGGTGAAATGCAAATCAGCCAGTTACCTGACGTGTCACTGTGTGGGACATTTGCATGGTGCAGCTGGCCAGCAGCCAACAAGACAAAGTGAGTCTGAACACCAACACATGCTCAGTCAGCTGGTTGCACTAATGCGATCAGCACTGTTTACTTTGTGTACTATGTGTGGCTGTTTGTGTGTATGTGATGATGAATAGTTAATGGCCACTAGATATTTCCCTCAAAATTACCAGCAAGAAAGTGAAGAGCAAATGGGCACACTCAAAAAATGCTTCTTTGTTTGACCTTTCACGCTGACATGCGCAAAAAAAGAAGAAGCTGTATTGGCACTTTGTTTGCAATGCAAGATTGATGGTCTTTGTAATCTGCCACACAGAATGAAAGACTTTGAAAACACCTGTCCTAAAGGGGACAGACTTCTTTGTTGAGGTAGACAAAAGAGTTATTATGCCCATGAGTTTGAATCCGTGAATCTCAAAAATCTTGAGATTGATTACATCACACTTTGCTACCACCTGTCTGTTAAAAATCCAGACAAAAAGACGGTGTCCCTTTTGTAAAGCAAGTATTGCTAACTGTATTATCGTGGTATGTCATCCAGTCTAAGCTACACACCTACAAATAGAACATGATAACAAGAATTATAGGCATGTTTTCATCCTTCTTACTTCATCCTGCTAGAATTCTGCTTTTTCGTCATCCTCTACAATTTTTTCCCTTCCACTGCTGCTCTTTTCTGCTGTTCTTTTCTTTTCTTATCCTGATCTTAAAGGGGGAGACCTTGTCAAGTTATTTTTTCAAAATAGTAACTCACTTGAAGAAAGAATAAAAAGAGTAAAATAGCACATTTTACGGCTTTATTCTGGATCTCAAGCACCTTCACCCACCTTGACATGAGCAGATTTTAATCAGCCTGTGAGTCAGTGGTATTTCAAAACTCTTTACAGTTGTGCTTTTGGTAACACATCCTCGTTTGTGAAGAAAGAAGTTTAGTCAGTGGTACATATACATATGGTACAGTTTCCAGCCAAAAAAGGGATATAGTAGTATCAAACCAGTTTTAATTAATAAAAAAAAATGGAGCAGGTCTCTCATTGCTTGATTTGAAAAATTTGAAAGATAAAACATATCAACTGTGCACATTGCTCTGACATTATTATTATTTTTTTTATATCAAATTAGATCACCTTTGAAGGTTTCCAGTTTCCAGACTAGCCTTCTACACGCACCCAGCTGGTCAGGGCCCTCTCTTTTAAGTTACTTTAAACCACAGTCATACAGGCCTAGACACCAGTAGGTGACACCCTGGCAAGCCAAAATCCTTATGACCTCCAGCAACTGCAAAATGACTAAAATTTATTTTAATTCACTAGGTGGCCTTTTTGGCTTGGTCTTTAGCTTGCTTATAGTTGTTGCACATCTGCAAGCCCCTTTGAAACCCACCTCCAACTCAGCATCTTATTTGATTATTTTATTTTATCAATGCTGTTCCATCAGCGCATCAGTCCATTTCTATTCTAAACAGGGGTCTTGCTGCTGCTGTCCCCACCCTATGCTTTTCACTTGTGCTGAAATGCTTTCCATCTAAAGATCAATTCTCTAACTTTCTTTTCGTCTTATGTTTCTATGGTTTTTTTTGTATTTAAAACCAGACTTCAGAGTTTTCCTGTATTACTCAAACTGAAAGCAACTCTGCAAGTATCTACAAGTAGCTATAAAAAAATAAATAAAAATACAGCTTCTCTACACTGATACAGTTCTCAGTGGGCCAGAGTGTGATGAAGTACTCCTTACACATGGAATGCCAGCTTGGAGAAGGGGCTTGCAAGGGGTGAAAGTGATGTTTAGGGAAAAACTGTGTCATCTGTGATTCATCAGTGAACTAATTCTTAGTCATAAATGTTGGGGCATGACAACTTAAAAACTGTGAGTTGTTTAATATACATTACTTACTATGAAAGTAAGTCAAGAGTGCCTATAAACATTTCTTAAGCTTCCACATCCAGCCTGCAGAGTGACCACACAGCCACACACCTAAAGAAAGATTTGAAACTTGTAACTCCTGAACATCTGTGGCTGAACAGAGTATATCTGGATGAAGAACACAGCATCCGTTGCTCCCCTCCAGGTTAACCCCCAAATGTCGATGTAAAGGAGTCTTACTAGGATCTACAATTGTGGCTCAGAACGTAATCTCGTACACTACAGAAAATTCTGTGAAGCTGATTAGCTGATTTTTAATTGATGACTGTGTTCTCTCTCACTCTCTAGTACGACTCCATGACAGCATTGCAGAGGAAGGATTCCACTACCTTGTCTTTGACCTGTGAGTAAATCGCAGTAACACACACATGCAAAAATAAATAAATTTAAAAAAAAAAGGAAAAACTGATCTTTAAAAAGGGCAGTATTTTTTAATTTTGTCTGCAGTGTGTTTGTTTTCCATCTGTGTTGGGGGTCTTCACTTAGAGAAATGAACAGGAAGCTTTTATTCTTCGTGTGTTTCTGCAGAGTCACTGGAGGTGAGCTGTTTGAGGACATTGTTGCCAGAGAGTACTACAGTGAAGCAGATGCCAGGTACAAAAAGTTATCACAAAAACTTTTTTTTTTTTTTTGTGCCTATTTGTTTTTGGTGGCTGCCTCAGTGAAACTTCAAACTGTCAAAGCAGCAAACTGTTTTGCCTTTTGAATCTGTTAATGTACTTTGTGCTATAGTAGCAGAAGCAGGACTTTCTGGCGGTACCTGTATCCACTTTATTTTGGACTAAGTGACTCAGTGCTTTTAAATTTAATTTCATTAATAAATAATGACAAAGCTGTCCTCAGAGTCTAAAACTTATTTTTAGCTTGTTGTCAGACGTTGAGGTTGGTTTTCGCTCTGCAGCACATTACCTGCATGGCTAGATTCTAAACCATGTTGTAGACATTTTTACTTACTACTTAGATGAATGACATCAATAGCAGAATGCAGTTAAAAAAAAAGACAATACATTTGTGTCAACATGTTTAAAAAAAAATTTTTTTTCTACCTCTCAATGTAACCAAGTCTGCCCTGTTTAGTCCACGGGGCAGACCACTTTTGGTCCATCTCATGGTGGCAAAACCTAATCATAATTTTTGAAAAGATACAGGTCTGTAGATGATAATATTTTGGTATGATACACAGTTATCAGCTCATGAAGTTAACAACTCCTTAAGATAAATTCCATTTTTTGAGACTGTGTATATCTGGCTGAGGTTATGATACGGACATTTGTCAAAGGTCTATAATATAGTGTTTGGTATCTTTTTAAAGGGGGCCCGTCTCCCTCTTCCCTCTTTCATTTAGGCCAGGTTTTGGGTCCAAAAATTGTCCACAATTTTTGCCTAAACTAAGCCCAAAGGCCTGTAGCATCAGGGACATCAGGGACACAAGATTCAACAACTGCAATACTCACAGGACTGTTAAGGATTCGCGAAATGTATAATAGCTTAGTCATAGTCATCAACTCTCAATGACAACATCCATGATTCAAAAGAATGAAACAATCATTTTAATTCAACAGAATATTATGAATTCTACAATACAGCAATGTAACCTATTATAACAAACTCATACTGTAGCAAACTCATAACCTTAACTCATAACAAACAGCCTATAAACAGGTACCAATCCATTCTCAAATCTTCAAATTCTGTTTCCTCTTCATCATTATCGTTATCATCATAGTTGGTCAGTTCCACATCAACTTCTACGTCCTCCTCCTCCTCTCTCTGATTGGGGCTGGTTTGTAGCTTGCACATTTCCGTGCACTTCAGTCTTCAATTATAATTAGGTTTTGCCATCCTGAGATGGACTAAATAGTGAAATTTTGGCCTCTGGCCCATGGACTAGTTTGTGCTCATTTTTGGTGGTTCATTTAATACCACTCCGGCATCTTAGTTCACTACACATCTCGTGTAACAGTAGTGTCACAGGCATATTTAATTTGATCCACAAAAAAAGAGTAAGGAACAAAGGCAATGGTGAATGTGAAAGAGAATGAATAGGGTTAAGTAAGGACAAGAGCAAATAAGTACTATAGGCATTAAATTAGCTGCCAAAATAGGAAGGTTAAAGATAGCACATGTATGTATGAGTAAGTTGGGAATGAGCAGAATAAATGGCTGAATAAATTTTAGGTCCAGTTGTCACCTAATTTGGACACGACACCATAAGTGTTCTATCGATTCTCTCTTGCAAAGAGATGACACCACTCTCCCAAAATCTGTCTGTGTGCCCCCTCCTGCTGCTGTCCCTTACTTCACCTTAACTAAATGCCAAGCTCAATTTATTTTAAGAGAAATAATAGCAACTTTAACTGAGCATCAGACCAGAAAAAATTGTAGATATGCATTCCTAGGACAAGCTTACATAAGACGCCCCACTCATACCCTGCCTGCTTCACTTTGTTTCTTACATTCATTTACTTAAAAAATGCACCAAATATTTCTACTTGCACCATTTATTTACTGTTCCAAATACACAGAAATGTTGTTCATAGATCGCAGATACATTTATAAATCTTATTATGCGTGGCTTATTCAAACCTTATTATTTTAAACTAAAACCATAACAGACTCTGAGCCACTTGGTCCTTGGTCTGCTTGGTCTGGGTGTAGCTGGTGCTGTTGGTGAACCGGCTCCAGCATGGCTGGATGCAAGTCATTCAGCTCTTTGGCTATTTGTTTAACTACACTGGCGGAGTGTTCTGTTGGTATGACACCAAACCTCAGTAAATATAAACATTTCAAGCTATTCGTCACCCTTAGGATTGGGCATCTACAGGTGTGAAAACAGGCCAGGTGTTTCTCACATGGAATCTGTTCCTTGGCTACCAAAAATAATGGATCAGGCCGAAAGCTGTTAATGTTGCGCTTTTTCTTTGAGAATACACCACTTGCAATCCAAATAATGAGTTGTTTTTTTTTAATGGGTTAATATTTGGGTTTTCCCACCTTTACACAGTGAAGAGAAGCTGATTCAGCATACGGTCAACTGTGAACTAAACCAGCGTCCAACCAATGATGATTTGATCTTATAGGAGAATATGGACCAAACAATCTGAGACTACAGCTTTAGTGTAATGTGTCAAAAACGAGTGATGGGAAATGATTTCATTGTGCATATCAGTCACTGGCATGTTGCAAATTTAGGGAAAAAGACCCTGGTTGCACTGATTTAAAGTAGATCAGTCAGTCAAACAAAAGTGTTTGTAGTTATTCTGAACAACCAAAAACAAGATATAGATATAATAAGGAGTGGGGGTAAATGTGATTTACAGGCACATTTTCTGGCTCTCCTTTAAGACATTGTTGGTGTTTCTCTCACTGAAGTAGTCGTACAGCAAACAAAACTAGAGAGCAGCTCTTTTCTCACCTTTGCACTGCTGGTGTGAAGGGGACATGAATGCCGTTGTAGCATCTGAAACACACACATACACACCCCCACACCCTTCCTGTGTTGCATTGTGGGTGTCTGTGTTGCCGCAGACCCACAGCCAGTAATGATCTGACATTTGCATTCACTTCAAGATTGGCCAGCTGAGTAGAATTAAGAAAGCACCGGGAGAACATTGTTCTCCTCTTTGTAGCCCACATTTCTCTTTAACAGGTTGCAGTTTTATCAGTGTCTCTTTAAAAGAGTGTCTGAAAATGGGTCCCTGTATTTGCCATACCATGCTTCCTTTTTCACTCTGTCATCCATATCCTGGCTCTTAATGCAGGGCGAAGTCAAGACTCTGGGTGTCTTTGGTCACATATTGTAATAGCTAAGCTTAAAGCTCTTCATCATTTCATCATGTGGCCACTGGAAGAGCTGTCTGCTGTTTTTTGTAAATGCTGTCACATGAGCATACAGTGTGAACAGCAGAAACCTGGTTTATCTCCTTTGATTCTGTTTAATGCTGTCCTTTTTATTTGTCTTTCTTCTGGCTTTTTCTTTGTTTACTAGTGTGTTCCTCATGTGCTTTAACTTTCGTGCAATGTGAATTCCACCCCAAAAATTTTAACAAGGGACAAGTGATTATTTAACATTTTAAAATTCTCACTTTAATTGTGTCCTCCTTATGCTTTAATCTCCATTTGTCATCTAACTGTTGTGGACTGACAAATGTGTCTGTCTTCTGCTTCTCATCCTTCTCTGTCTTTTTCAGCCACTGCATCAATCAGATCCTGGAGAGCGTCAGCCACATCCACCAGCATGATATTGTCCATAGGGACCTTAAGGTGAGCTATCATGCACCGCTGGTGAATATGTAAGGACCTTGTAGACTGCATAAATCACTTGTAAAGTGAATAGCACTTTGTTGTGAATGAAGATTAAAAGCATGTGTGGAAATTCACATCATGTCTGAGCGCTCATGCACACACTGGCACAGACGTCACACAGTGACGTTTAGAGCAACTTAAGGGATGAGCGTCATCCCTCTCCTCACCGGCTTTCTTCTCCATTCCCAATCCTCTGCCTACCCCTCCTCCCTTTTATCCGTCTCCCTCTTTCCTCTCTTTTGCTCTCTGCCCCCCCCCCCCGCACTGCTGAGGAGTGACGAAAGCAAACCAGCTGCTATTAATAGCGGGTCGGTGGGTGAGATGACGGCCAGTGACGATTTCCATTGCAGCAAGCCTGTGCACCCCTGGCAGAAACCAGAAGCACTCCTCGGCTGTGTGATTTCAAATTTTATTCATTTTAACTTTAATATGATAGCAGTGAATCACAGCAAATTGATGTGAGATTTCAACACTTAGATAATTGTACCAGTTCAGAGCCCTAAGCTTTAAATAGGTTACTTAACTATCTGTATACTTTTATGTGACAGTGCAAAGTTAAGCCATTACTCTGAGAATAAGTAGACAAACATAATTGGACAATGCACAATCGTTTTTTGTGTGAGTGGTGTAAATGGACTTGTTACTTCTCATTGATTGATTTTTTTTTTTTTAAAGCTTGCCAGTGGATGTTGGTATCAAATGCAGTTGGAGAGGGAAGAGTTTTAGACAGTAGATAATTGTGATAGATGATGAGGGCTGTGGACAAACTTAGGAGTATTAGATTAGTTTTTATTGGACAACTCCCTTTCATGTTTCATAACTGCTTCCATGCTGCACCATTACTATCTTCTCAAATGGTATACTAGTATACAATTATACACTTCCCTGATCTGCTGGTGTGACGGCTGCTACAAACTCATCCTTTGGATATTCTGGATATTGTTCCAAAAATGCTAAACACCTCAAGGTGAATTTGTGAAAAATAACTTGAAATATTTCTGTTATGTAGAATACAGTACAGGCTTCATTAAATATCACATTATATGCATTTGGCATGCTTTTGCCCAAAGCAATTTACACTAAGTGCATTATCATCATAGTAGCTTAAATGAGAAGCTGGAATTAAAAAAAACAAAAACAAAAAAAAAAGGAAAATACAGAAACTGTCTGGCAGAGTGCTTAAAGATTATTTTTAGCCAACCTTGAGCCCG
>JAMQGT020010586.1:0-12841 GCA_024447675.2 Pterophyllum scalare
CCATTAGGGCTCAAGTGTGATCACAGCATTTAACATATCATGAACTTTTACATTGATGTAGTGAATTTGTTAGCAGATAATTGTTAATTTCCAAAGCCAGTGATTTACAGAGCAACACAATGATTTATTTGGAGTTATTTTACTGTTGACTTGATGAATGTAAGGTCAATATTCACACTATTTTAGCTTCATTTTTGGTCTCTATTATCTCCTCTAAGGAAATATCTGGCTCTATACTTTGAAATAGCCCACTCTTTTGACCAGCAAGTTGCTTATTGTGTCTGAGCAGATCATGCACAGCGGGTTTTGAGGCTAGGAAAGGTGAGAGAGCACCAAACACAATGTGTTCATCACTACAACAGGGCTCCTTGCATAGTGACACAGTTTCATTTTAATTTGACACATTGTTATTACAAATATATTCTTCATAGTAAACTTCACAGTATCAGTGACTAACCGTTATGCACTATTTTAGTCACTAATGTAGTGATGCATTTAACAAACCAGAGGTGAAAGCAGAGTGAATACCACAATCTAAAACTCTGATGTCACACTGCAATTGTTTGATGCTTAAGTGAGTAGCTGTTTGCAGCACATTTGCCATCCCCAGGTTGCCCAAGGACTTTGTCTAATCGGTTTTCCACCAATAAACAGTGACTTAAAAAAGAAAGGAAAATCCAAAATCAGTAAATGCTGCTTTAAGCATTAGTTTCTTTGAGGAGTGTTACGATCCCTAAAATCATCAAATGGAAAAACGGTTTTGTTTCTGTTTTAACCCACAAGAACGTCCAGGGGATAAAACTGCCAAATGCAGCACCTGTATTCGAGCCATAAAAAATACTAATAATGCCACTGAAGCATGCTGTGGAGAGGTGTGACCTCGCTCATAGATGCACGTCATATTTTTTGCTTCTCTGTCATCCTGGGAGGGCCAGTCGCTGAAGGGAAAACAAGAATTAGAGAGAAGAGTTGAGTGCTGTCAGCTGGTGGCAGGCTGGGTTGTCATGGTAACGATAGGGTGAGGTCACCCGGCTGCTGCAACACCAGTATTGGGACTCATTATGCCACCTCCCATCTATCTATCTCTATCTGTCTGTCCCTCTGTTCTTCTGTTGCTTTTACTTCCCCTCTTTTCTGTCTCTTTTTCCTATTGTTTTGGCTCTGCCTGATGGGTGGGTTACTAGGAGGAAGGAGGGGTAGAAAACTACATGGAGAGGGGGAGACTGACAGATGAAAAGAAACAGACTAAGAGCCCAATGACTGTTGATACAAGCATCTGACATCCATCCATCCATCCATCTATCTATCCACTTACGAGACAATGAGGACCGCTAACTACTACAAAGACTTTTGCCCTCAAGACACAGACACAGACACACACATACACACATATCAGGGTTTGTTAGGATAGGGTAGGACTTGTAGTCTTGAGTGCAGGGCCACACCATTGTTAAAGAAAAGCATGTGCTTTTTAAACAGCTTAATCTGCTCAGGCTCACCATTAGACTCCAGTAACACCTGGGATTAAGTTGATGTTATCTGGATCTAATCATGGGTAATTGCTACACCTGGCAGGTTAACCTTTTAGCTGTGGCATGATGGTGCAGTGCTTACCACTGTTGTCTCAAACTAAGAAAGTTCTGTGGTTTCTATGTGGGGTTTGCATGTTCTCTCTGTGCCTCCATGGGTACAACTTCCTGCTGCAGTCCAAAGACATGCATGTTAGTTTAACTGGCTGTGTAGCTCTCTGTGTCACTGTGACTGACTTGCGACCTGTCTGGTGTGGACCCTGTCTTTTGCCTACTGCCAGTGGGGACCCATGCAGTGGGTCTGAATAGGAAAAGTGCTTAAGAAAACAGAGAAATGTAGGTTCACTAGGTTCACGCATAGTGGTCCTGTCATCTTAACTGTGATTTTAACTTGGAACCATGAATCCGATTTCTGAAGAACAAGGTTAGGCTGTACAGACTGCTTTTACACTTGGCTGAGACGTGATCACAGTGCAAACGGTGTAAACTGGGTGTGACAGTTTCGGTTGCATCAAAACTGCATTCTGCACCAGCCTTAACATGAGACTTAAGGACACTTTCTTTACCCCTGCAATTTTGAATTTCTGCTTTGGGGAATTAAGGAGGAATTTTGTAAATTTTCAGAAAAATGAAACCAGAAATTGCTAACAAGATCAAGTGACCAGTAACATAGCAGGAAGCACCATCTTTGGTCAGATAAAATGATTGAAGTCCTGGCATGTTCCTCACACATTATTTGGACCTTTTTATTATTAACATGAACAAGCATGCAATGTTGCTTAAATTGGACCTACCAGGATTTTCATGTGTCACATATTTGGTGGACGTTCATATTAAACACGGTCAGTGTTTCGAATAATGAGGTCAGTGTATGTGCAAGTAACCCCTGTGAGCCTAAAGCTCAGGCTTCAGACTGTTGTAAATGCTGTTTTTTGTTTTTCTAATCTTAGATATGTATGATGTCAGTAAGTGGGGATATCCCAAATATGGTCATGCAGGATACACATCTGACAGCATCCAAACCCCCCTGTTGTTCAAACCATCTGATTATAAGGGGGCAGACATCAAAATAAAGCTGACTTAAAAGGAAGGAACGGGGACTTTAAGTGGCTTGTTTCACATAGAGGATGAACTAAGAGGATGAACTGACAGGTTGTGCCAAGGCCCATTATAACGTGAATAAGGATTATTTTGAGCATTAAATAATAAATAAATAAATTTAAATAAATAAATCTGGGAGCTGAAGCATCTTGAACACAGAGTCCCTGCAAATTCAACATAGATTGTCTTAAAAATGGGAAAAAACAGGTCAACCTATATTCTGAAGAAATACCTAAACAAGTTAAAATAAAACACCGCCAACCATAATCAGTAATAGAATTTATCTATTTTAAGAAAAACTGTGATGAAAGAGAAGTGGCGAATGAGGAAATGAGTAAAAACACACTTGATGCATCCGTATGCTTCTCTTTTGCATGATAGTGCCATCAGAAGGACCGAGTCAGAATGCTGTGTTAAATCCTGTGACAGCTGATTGAAAAGGTCTTTCCTTTCAGCAAAGCCATTGTAGGCAACTTGACAACATCATGGCTCATTACTGCTGTGGATGTCATCATGCTCCTGTAGCTTATTCAGTCATCCAGACAGAAAGGACATTTCTCTAAGTCATGCACGAACTTATCTCCATTGCGCTCTAATATAGTGTATTTTTTTGTCACACAGAACTTCATCAAATTTATTCAAATATAAATGTACCAACCTCTTACAAAATTTATTATTTTAATTTTATTGGACAATAGAAATCTTTTCTCAAAGGTGAGGATACATTTTATAACTTAAGATTTGTCTGACAAAAATATATATATTAAAAACAGTCACTAGTTGCAGCCTGAGTAAAGGTATTCTTCATCATGAAGAATTACTTATGTGTCCGTATTGCAGCCAGAAAATCTGCTCCTCGCCAGTAAGATGAAGGAGCAGCGGTGGAGAGCTTGCAGATTTCGGCCTTGCCATTGAGGTTCAAGGGGACCAGCAGGCATGGTTTGGTAAGGAATAACATTTAATATTATTAACTGCATTTCTGAATGTTGGCATTGGGAAGTGTGCTTTTGGGAGAAAATCCCTATCACTTGCTGAAAAAAGTATTAAGCCTTGAGCAAGTCAGAATTTGTGTTTCAGTACATTACAATAGTAAAAATTTGTACAACTCTAACAAAATTGAACATCAATATTTGCTATGACCACCTTTATTCTTCAGCATAGCCTGAACACTTTTAAGACCACTTAAAGTACGTCTTCAGGAATAGTTCTCCAGGCTTCTTGAAGAACATTTAAAGCTCTTCTTTGGATGTTGGCTACCTTTTTTTCCTGATCTCTGTCAAGATGAACTCAGGCTGCTTTCAATAATGTTGAGGTCTGGGCCCTGGGGAGGCCAGTCCATGACTAATATTCAATTCAATTCAATTATAGCGCCAAATCACAACAAACAGTCGCCTCAAGGCGCTTTGTATTGTGGGTAAAGACCCTACAATAACACAGACAAAATCCAACAGTCAAAACGACCCCCTATGAGCAAGCACTTGGCGATGGTGGGAAGGAAAAACTCCCTTTTAACAGGAAGAAACCTCCAGCAGAACCAGGCTCAGGGCGGGGCATTCATCTGCTGTGACCAGTTGGGGCTGAGGGGAGAGAGACAGGACAAAAGACATGCTGTGGAAGAGAGCCAGAGGTTAATAATAATAATAATAATAGTGTTCCACTGTGTGTTTTTTCTTTCCACTATGCTTTTACTGCATTGATAGTGTGTTTAGAATCATTGTTATGCTGAAAATGAAGCCGTTGCCAATCAGATGGTATTGCATGAGCGGATCAAAATCTGCTGATGCTTTCAATTTTAATAAGATCACCAACACCACTGGCTGAAATGCAGCCCCAAACCATGGCAGTCTCCATTGTGTTTTACAGATGGCTGTAGACACTGTCATACCTCTCTCCCGAGCTCCTCTGTACATATTGATGATGATTTGAACTAAAAACTTTCAATTTACATTCATCACTCCATAAGACCTGTAACCACTGATTTTCGGTTCAGTTTCTGAGTATTTTGAATACCTCAGTCTTTTTGCCCTGTTTCCCTTCCTTAAGAATGACGTCTTGGCAGCCATCCTTCCACTGAGACAATTTCTGATGAGATTTCAGAAAAAGTAGATGAAAGGCCAGATGCATGTCTCAGATCCTGTGTTGGGTCTTTGCTGGATTTTTTTCAGTTTCTTAAGGACATGACATTCAGATACTGTTCATCTGCTATAGATAGTTGTTCAGGTCCTCCACTTAAGTTTTCTAAAAGTTTTAAGGGCACAGTGCACATCACACTGAGATATGCCAATCTTTGGGAATCACATTTTTGGTGCGAAACTGTTATTTTATGCCTGTCAAGCTGTGTTATCGTGACATATTTAATAAATACAGCAAAAGAAATGGGAACAAATTATGTGTGTTTTGTGACAGGCTGTCAGTAAAAAAGTGCCGAAAGATGCAGTTTAAATTTGGTTATTTGCTAAGTTGTCTGTTACGTGTAGACACAACACTGGCTCGTCCCTTGAGTCAGGTGCCTTTCATAGGTCAGTGTTAAGATGCTTAACAACATTCCTTTGAAAATGGTCAAGTACAAGAAACAGACTGAAAATGAGTGAAAAAGCAGCCGAAGAAAGTCCATAGACAACTTAAGAAAAATTACCTTAAAGCCTGGAAAATTATTGCTGAAGTCCATGAAATGAGGGGAAGCTCAAGACTTTTTGCACAGTTCTAAATGTAATTAAAACACTTGTGTAAAGCAGCACAAAGAGAGGAAGACTAAGAATTTTTAGATAATCTCAGTTGGCTAATTTGTCTAAAACACCATGCTGACACACAGCACAGAAAGGCTTATGAACCCTGATATTATGTAGTAGTAGTAATCAGAAGCAATAGTGCTTTTGCTTTGTTAGTTTCGTACCATACCATGTTTGCATTTTTCTGTATTTACAGGTTTTGCAGAGAACTCCTGGGTATATTGTCCCCAGAGGTGTTGAGGAAGGACCCATATGGCAAGCCAGTGGACATATGGGCCTGTGGTCAGTCATAAAGTTTTCAGTCATTTCTTAGCAGGCCTGTTTTTGCCATTTCTGTTAGATATGAGGCCACTACAGCACTTCCATATCTTTCACAACTTATCTGACTTTGCAATCTTTACGCAACAGTTTTATGCAACATTACCGCAACAATCCTCTACAGTCAGTTTCAGTTAAATATTTGATTGTGTGTTTCTGCTATACTGGCCTGGAAAAACCAGTCAGATTTATGAATGGCAGCCTACATCAATGACCCCATTTAAGTGTAAATTGCCTGTGTTAACCCTGACTTTACAGAAAGTCCAAATACACAAAGGTGTTGTCTTCTTTTGGGTGTAACGGTGTATATGCAGTATGCTTATATTTAATTGATGTGTGTATCAGGTGTGATCCTTTACATCTTGTTGGTGGGCTACCCTCCATTCTGGGACGAGGACCAACACAAACTCTACCAACAAATTAAGGCTGGTGCCTATGACGTAAGTACTCACATTCTTGTGATAACCCTCCTCTCCTTTTGTACCATATCTGCAAATGCACAGACAGTTATGATCCAAGAATAGTGATTGCACTGTGCAGAATAGAATTCCAGCGTGGCATTGTCATTGAGAATATCATTTTGACTGTGTGTTTATCTTCTGTATACTGCAGACACAGCCAGCTACATAAATGACAGAAAAATTTGTGATGTTTACATTTCTTAGGGAGGGACAAATCCATATGGACGTGGATTGTTGGTGTCAGTGTTGGCAGGAGTTGAAGCCATAAGACTTTAATTCTCTAAAGTTCTGATGGTTGTAAAATTTGTGTATAGTTTATATAAATATACTGTAATACTAGTTGTGTGAACACAAGTTGAGCTCTGTTACTCCTCCCAGAGTTCTACATCAGGCTGAACACATGACTTAAGACATTTTAAAGTTGATGTAAAACAACTTTACACTACTACAGACTCAGGATGCACAACATTATTGCTCTAAATACTGTATTACTTAAGAATCAACCACTTGGTGAGTTAGTCTGTTATTTTCCTTTTAGTGCTTTTTTTGGGTCCATACTTATGCGTTATGATAAAGACTAGATGAAGACTGGCTGAAGGAGTGTTACTAGAATTTCTACAAATTACAGTTTCTTCGTAAACATACCATAAAGCCTGTAAAACCTGTATTTATATTGTAAGAGAGTATGTAAATAATAGCCAGAGGAACTGTCAGCAGAGACAAATAAATGGCATTTACTAATAAAGGCTGTGCAAACAGACATACAGGGAGTGGAATTACCTGCAGCCTGCAGCTCATGTGATAAAAACTTAGTAGGATGTGTATTTCTACAGCACTCACAACAGAGTCATGTTACATTCACGGCTCTTCTGCTCTGCATCACTCTTTTTTTCCTACATAGAATTTTTTTTTCGTTTAACCAGTTGTGCAGAACTTTTTGTCCCTGCTTCTTGCAGCGAGACTAATTACTTTAATACAATTGCATTTGATATCTTGTTTAAAAATAGGCATACACACAAATGGTATTTAGGGCAGTATCTGAATATTTGGCTATGTAGATCTGTTGTAGGTCTGACATCAACACACATGGACATGAAGGCAAAATTTTATTCAGAATAATACCAAAATCTTATTAAGTAGTATTTTAATCAGAGAATTAATCGTGTATGGAAACCATAGTTTGGGGCTTATCCAGGGTTAGAGCATACGTTTTGCTTTTTTTTTTTGTATCTCGATTTTTGAAAATGAGAGTTAAATTTCATAACATCTCTGAGGGAACTCCATTTGCATTCACTCTATTCATTCTGTTCATTTCCTGTTTCTTACATAATTACTATGAATGCTGAAAAATAAGACAAGAGCCTCAAGATAAGCCCTGCAGAACACCATCAGTTCAAGTCTTGTCAAATAACATGCTCCAAATTCTGTCATGCAAGTAATTTAGAAATTTTATTTTAGTTTTTAATGGCTTGCTGCTTGTTACTGTGTAATTTTCTTCTTGCTGCAGAAAAAACTGATACACTATGAGAGAGCAATAGGCTTATTTATCAGATCTCGTCATTGTCCTCTGGGAGATAGGAATTTATTACCCGTATTAATTTACATAATTGAAAGCAACCACATCTAATGAATGTGCATAATATGAACAATAATATGAAGTGACTGTGACAAGCACTTGTAGTAATGTGCATTTCTTGGATATCATCGCTGTCATGCAGATACCTTGAATTTCTGTTTTTCCTTTTTGTCAGTAACTGACATTTGAAATAAATGTCTGTTGAAAGCTTGCTTTCAGTAAATATGTCTGCTGGCACAGTGTGACTGTTGTAACTCCACCTTTTTGTTATATCACTGAAATTGCCCGTCAAAGGCAGACAAATTGTTGCTCAATTTCACATATTAAGAATGTCCCAAAACAAATGAAATCCATTATATTTTGTAGAAAATAACCTTTAACATAGTCCTGAAAGAAACAACAAAGGTCAATGTAATTTGTTACAAATTAAAGATGTACAAATAATTCACATGCCGGGGATGTTAGTTGATGAACACAAACAAAAGTTTTTATTTGTTAATTCTTCTGACCTGAGCAGATCCCTTTAACCATTTTCTTTCCAGTCTTCAGAGGTGTGGCTATTTGCCCTGCAGAGCTAAAAGCAAATTGCACGACCTCAGTTAATTCCCTCAGCCTGCCTCTGTAAATATGTTTCGCTGGAAATTTTCTCTACGCTCCTTTGAATACATGCACAAGGAGGAGAGATGCACCTTCTAAATGCTCACACAGTTTGCAACTCTATTTTGTTACATATTAGGTAACTACAAGTGCCAAATTGTAGGAAATCTGTTCCAGAGTCATTTAAATATCAAAGTTAATAAAAAAGAAATTACATTTTTAGATGGATATTTTTCAGACAGTCTTCTGTTTTAGCATTTCTTTTATTTGCAGAAGACCTCTTCGGGCTCTGCAAACTATGGTATTTCTTTATTACTCAGTCATGCCTGAGATTTCAGTGTTAGAATTGAAAATGCATGGTTTGTATGGAAATGCCTAATCAATGCTGAATTAAAGAAAATAATGGCAAGTGACTAAATCAAGTTAAAATCTTGGTTTGGAAACATACATATACAGTATGTGATAATGATAGCTTTCTTCCTCCTCTTCCTCTTTATTACCCTCCTTCAGTTTCCTTCTCCTGAGTGGGACACAGTGACCCCTGAGGCCAAGAATTTGATCAATCAGATGTTAACGATTAACCCTGCCAAAAGAATCACTGCCGACCAGGCCCTCAAGCATCCCTGGGTCTGCGTAAGTCACACTTCTCTTCGTCTTTGGTTTTCACATAGTAAGTTTTAATGCCAGCTTTACATAAATGATGTCACATTTTTTCTTTCTGAAGCACTCATATATTAGCTCTGTGTAGCAGCACCTGACTTGCTTTGTATTTCATTTGTTACATGCAGAACTACATAATATACTAGAACAAAATTTGTAGTCTTATGTAGGCTGGCACACATTCAGTGCTCTGTTTGTGAAAAATAGTTTCCATTTTTATTGTTAAGGAGGTGAGAAAGGAGTCACCCATGTAATGTAAGAGCACTGTAGGCTTATCTTACAGCAACCACCTCTGAAAGTTTCCATTTATTAGTCCCTGACAAAGCAGGCTTTTTCATTCTGTTTGGTATCACAGATGAGTTAGAATACACATCGGCCTATTGATGAAAAACCACTCAGGGGAGCATATCAGAGTGGTAGGGCATTAAAAAGAATTTGTTGTTGCATAGTTGCCATAGTTGTTGAAGTCTCTAAATGAAATTGTGATTAAATGTTTCTTACCAAAATGCATCTTTGGAGTCACAGTCCCTCCCTTGCATTTTAATGTTTATGGGCTTTTATCTTATGAAAGATGTTTTCTAAATCAGATCTTCATCTTGTCCCAATGATATATCTGTGAGTTCAACCATAGGGCAACAGTACATAGACTGTATATAAAAGGTGGATGCATCCACTGTAATGTTTTTTTTTTTTTGGAGCTAGATTTAGAAGAGAGGGTGGAGTGCCAAGTTACCAGCTAAGACTAGCAAGCTTGTTTAGTTGGTAAGTGGTTCCTGTAGGCTGCTGGCTGTTGCTGACTGAAATCAGTCACAAAGAAGGTGCTGCGCTAAAATTTCCTTGTGATTGCTTTGGTCACTAGCAGATTTCTGAGGTCACCTGTAGTTTCCAGTTTTTACTACTGTTAAATCAGTGAGTGTTTGCAGACAAGTCACTGTCTTCCATGTAAACTACAGATGACCAGTGTCTATGCCTGTGTGGCTGCAGCTTTAGCTGCTCCCAGCAACCTCAAGCAACATTTGCAATCAGTTGAGGAATACTAATTTTTTCCCTAGTGTCCATTTATGCTAATTAGGACTAAGGAACAGACTCATAAAATGCCAGAATTTCACTCACCAAAACTGAAGCATAATCTTTTTAATGCTCTGCACCACACAGTGAGCCATATTATAAGATAAAACACTCCTAAAGGTACCAAAAACAAAAATGTGGTTAAAAAGCCTAGGAGACAGTGATTGGTTACAGCTGCCTGTCAGGATACCTGTCAATCAAAATAAGAATAACTTTATTGATCCCAGAGGGAAATTTATATGTCTGACATAGCTCATCTGCTATTTGTATGAGAATTGAAAAGCCTGATGGGTACAAAGGATTTTCTGTATCTCTCCATTTTACAACAGAGAGACAGGAGCCTTCCAGTACTGATGTTTTTGTAGTATAAAGATGTTATAAACTGGGTGATCAGAGTTGTTCAGGATCCCTTCTAACTCTTTAAGTGTGCATTTTTTCACCATATCTCCCAGCGTGTCCAGTCTGGCTCCAATTACAGAGCCAGCTTTCCTCACTAGTATGTCCAGTCTCCTTGCATCCTTATTTCTGATGCTGACACCCCAACAGACTCCAGCATAGAGCAGCAAACGTGCCACCACAGGCTGATAGAAGATCTTCAGCATGGCCACGCCCCTAACTTTATTCCTTATTGGTATAATAATGGATGAGTTATGAAAAAAAGGCAAAGGTGGAACAGTGTTAAGCTAAAGTAGAGCTTATCTGTAATGTTGCCGTTTCTTTACTTACAGCAACGCTCCACTGTGGCCTCCATGATGCACCGCCAAGAGACTGTGGAATGTCTGCGCAAGTTCAATGCCAGGAGGAAACTTAAAGTGAGTGCAGACACATTTAAAGATACACATTCACATAACTCACATGGTTATAATGATAATCTATAATCTTGATTATTGTTTGTCTTTACTCTAGGGAGCTATCCTCACTACGATGCTCGTGTCCAGGAACTTTTCAGGTGAGCTTTGGTAGTTAGTTTAAAACTTCTTTCCTGATCTTATTTCTCTCAGAAGCCAATTGATACATGCCGCTGTTGTTCTGGTATCTCCAGTCTGCGATCTACTTCCCTGAACCACACCACTTTGATTTGATTTTGCACTTCAGGGGTTTGGCTTGGATTTCATCCTCATAAGCAGTTTGATCACTGAACACAGTGTACTTTTGACTGAGCAACCAATTTGTGGGGTGGGCAATGGACTAGTAAGCTAATGTACTAATGCTATTGGCCCTGTGTTTATATGTCTCCATGTAAGCAAAGCAGCTCCATTGGATTATGTCTAACTACTTTGTAAAGTCTGAAGACTGAAGTAAGCAGACCAGCCAGTCCCCTGAAATGCTTCATATGTAACTCTAAGCTTGTTTCATATTACTTCAGTGAAGAATACACATAGAAGTAAAACCAGTAATTTGGGGCTCAGGCATTTTTAATACTGACAAGATTTCCCATCTGCTGCTTCACTTCACATCCCTAATAAAAATTAGTTTGATATTGCATTTTATTGATTTTTAAAGTTAAAATGTCAAAAACGGGAAGCAGCTCACTGAGCACCACAAGAGCCACATTTAATCATTCTTGTCTAAAACGTTTATTAAAGAGAAAGAATAAGACTTTTAAGGCTTAGCCGGATTCTCGCCCCACCTGCGGTACCACACTGAATCCCTCTCTGTCCAATAGTGGGAAGGCAGCACACGAGTCCTGCCGCTACCACCAGCACGGCCGCAATGGCACAGGAAGGTACGTCTGCTAGAGGGGGGTGTTGGAGTCGGGCACTGCCCAGCCTCGTGCTGAGGCTTTTGGCATGTGGCCTGAGCTGCTTGAAACCTCCCCTCCCCCCGACCACCACAACCACCTGCTGCCTGCACAATGATTGATCACTTTTAAGTGGTCATCACTGCACTGGGGCATCTTACAGTCACATACAAACATATAAATCCACAGATAAAGCTCAGCTACTGACCTTTCAGTGCTCCTGAGCTTCTTAATGGTCCAATAAACAGACCTCTCCAGGACTGGATATTCAATTTCCTGTGTCGAACACAACAGCCATTTAAATGACACCCAGCATGACCCTCTGACCTCCTTCCAGCTACCTCAGCTGTCACCAAGCAAAGCTCTGGTTATATATCTTTGCATTAGCACAGATGCAAGTCCTTTCCTCTGCTGCATCACCATTTGTATTACGAATATATACAGACATGCTAGTATTTAACTTGTAACTCCTGCAGCTTTGCCTTCTTTAAATTGATTTGGATCCACAGTACTGATGCCCAGTCGATGCCTGCCTGTGCTCGCTGCAACCTTCCCTCGGCATGGCTCTGGCACTAACAGCCAGCCAAGCATGTGTATGAGCGTACAGTGCAGTTTGCCAACCTGCATGGGAAGCTGGATAAACAGAATGTGAAGTGTCCTGTGTTAACTATTTTCTTTGTGTCCTCTCCTGCCTGCTCTTGTTTTTCTTTGAACAAATAAAACTAAAGAAAACCTATCAGTGTGCTTCAAACAAAGTGCTTATGCAACTATCAGGTCATCATGCAAGAAATATGTTTGTCAAAACAAATTAACACACAAATATATTGGTTAGTGGGGTATCAGCACATGGATGGCTTTGAGTTGTGGTTTCATGTCACTGATATTTGTAAACTGGGGCAGGCCACACATGCAGCTAGTGATCTATAAAGTTGATGAATACTAAAACAAAAATCAAAAAAAGCTAAGCCAGGGCAAACAGCTATGATGTACTGTATAAAAATAAAGAACATTATCGCCTCTTGAGCAATACGTAACTGAACGAAGTACGTTTAACATAACAT
>JAMQGT020010587.1:0-11951 GCA_024447675.2 Pterophyllum scalare
TCTGTGCAGAGAGAAGCAGGGCTAGCAGGTGAAGGGAGTGGACGTCATCTCCTTGAAGCTGCAGTGCCTGTCGAACATAGCCTAGTGCTTCGGGGATCTACACACACAGACACATATACACAACTACAGGTTTTCACAACATTTGGGATGAAACGCACCATGTAAAATGAAAGATGTGCAGCTCCTTGAAGTTCTGATTTTGAATGTTTGCCTTTCATGTCTCAGATACTGCTGATTTTATCCTGTCATGACTGTACATCGCATTACCTGTCTGGACACAGCAAGCTGCAGTGCCAAGTAGAAGGCTGCCAGATGGTCAGTCGGAGACAGACTCTGAGCTCTACAGATGAGAAGAGAAAGGAGAAGATGTTGTGTTCAAGGTGGGGCAAATAAAAAATTAAATAAGATTAGATAAGACTTTAAAGATCCCTGTGGGAAAATAAGGTCAGTGCTGCAGCGAAAAAGGAAAAGGTGAAAAGGGAAGCAAACACTGATCATATTTAAGTAAATGAGCATCAAACCCAAACACTGTGCTGAGATTAGTAATAGTACAAGCATGAAAGGTCAAATGAGTCAAAGTAAAATATAATGGTTTGGCAGGGTAATAAGTTTAAAGTTAAAAAAGCTGAAAAATTAAGAGGAAAATGTGGGTGTAAAAAAGAAAAACAAGAGCATCACAGCTCAGTCCGAACCTCTGGAATGCTCCTAAAGCTTTCCTCTGGTAATCCTCCTGTGTGCTCCGCAATGATGCTAAAGAGGTGCAGAGACACAAACACACAGATACATTTTACAGCGACACTGTTTATGAATCACTGCATATAAACACACTTTCTTCATACTGCAAAACATGCAGGCCCAAAACAGAAACAGATGAGTGCATCGTCTCATGTAAACAATAGATATTTGCCATCATCATCCTCATAACAGGCTGACAAATGTGATAAGTTGTGGTCAAGGAGCCCCGTGACTGTATACATACATGAAAGCAAAAAAATAAGCAAACCAAACCAAACAAACAAGCACATTTACAAGGGCATTTCCAGGAATTTTTAAAAGTGACATGGTAAAGGAGGAACAAAGAACCAGACGGCAGACACAATAAATAATTAAAGTAAACCACTTCAAAAGTAGCTGAAAACATAAGAAGTTGTAATGATTTTAACTGAGGAGAGACCTCATGGCTGGGCCATTAAAAATAAATAACACATCCTTTCCTTTAAGTTCACTTGATGAATGGTACAAAACATCATGTTTGTATAGGTCTTTAGCTATGCAGAATGACGGAGTACGAGTAACCACACACAGTATAAAAGATAGATGTAGCATCTGGGTCTGAAAAGTGAAACCCTTAAACTCGCATTTATTTTAATGGCCAACAGAGAACAAAAAGATTTAGGGTCCCATAGACACCTATGAGAAAACAGCCCTCAGACATGACCTCATAAACACTTTCCTGATTTCCTGAGTTGATGGGCTCAGGTTCTCATTTCAGGTTATACTGCATAAAACATTAGGTTCATTTTGCATTTAGAAAGGAGGACTACACAGGTATGCTGATTAGCTAACTACTTGATAAGTCGTCAAGTCGTAACAGTTAGCTCCAAGCCTTGCTTGTCATATCAGGTTTCAAGACACCATGATGGTGATGAGTGGTTGAAAAGTTGGCTTGAACAGAAAAGAACAGCAAGTTCACCACGAAGAGGAAGGAGCACAAAAAACCCCCCAAAAGATAAAAAGATGGTTGCTGCAGTGAACTGTTTTCATTGTTATCACTCAGTTACTTCACTACAAACAAGTTCTTTGTCTGGTATGACCTCTACTGTCCAACAACAGCACAAACACAAATGAGTAAGCCACGTTAGTGGTTGTACAAGATATTTTCTGACACTTGCCCCTGGTCAAAGGTCACATCTACAAAAGGTCTGCAGTTGAAGACACTTTTTCCCAGAAAAGAGGGATGTTTTAGCCACTATTCCCTTCAAGGCCATCTCCTCATGAAGTACATGGATTTCTTGGAAGTCCTGCCATGGCCTCTTGCACATTGTAATTGTGATGCACTGGATTCCCTGCACTGTGACACAATGACCCTTCAATTTGAATTTCAAAGGGAGTGAAATCAGTCACATGGTGGCATGCCGAACAGTGCACCTCAGATGCCTCAGGGCGTTACAGCAGATCTTCAGGTTGAACAGGAGGGACAAATTCATGATGTATAACCTTGTGAATGCTGGAAAAAATGCAGGAAGTTCTCCTGACCCGTGCTGGGCTTTAAAGATGGACTCACATGTTATGAGGTTAATCCTTGCTCTATGTGCAAGTTTGAAGTGACAGTGCTGCAAATGTAAGAGGGTTTCACACAGAGATGATCTTCAAGAGGAGATAGGGCACCTTTACACCCGGCACATTTTTTCTACTGTACAGACTTACCATCGGTGGCTTTGAGGCTGTAAACCAGACCTATGGCCAAGTAGCCTTTGGCTCTGAATTCAGCTGCTTTCTCTCCCATGTCAATCACCATCTTTGCAAAGCACTCCCCTTCATCAAGCTGAATGATGAGAAATGGAACAGGCAGAGCAAGAGAAGGTTAGACAGCTACAGAAGCTGAGATACTGATAGAGCTCTTAGCTCTTTTTGACTTTATGGCAGCTGTACGGTTCTCACCCAGTGCAGAGGTCCGATGCACAGTTTTACAGCCAGCAGGGGGATGGTGGGGTCATCGGGCTTTAGGCGGATACACTCCTTGAGAACCTTAACGGCACGAGCCGATTTGCCTGCTGCCATCAGCGACAAGGCGAGCTGGTACCACAAGTGGAACTCCTCAAAGGCAAACTTCATGGCTCTCTCCAAACACTGAAAGAGGGCAAATTTTTCTGCTGTGTCAGGGTGTCTGTAGGCACCGAGTTCAAGCATTTGTTCAGAAAACGCAAAATGAAAACAGAGTATTTAAATTTCCTGAGGTGTACTATGAGAAAAGTAGCAGATTTAGATGCCACAGTCACAATCATTGCAGTCCACAGAGAGGTTATTCACCTCTGACAACATCTCATACTGCCCCCTCCTGCCCAGAGCTATAGTCAGAAGGTCGTACACCACAGAGGCAGACTGCAGACTGATGATCCGATCATTGTTGTGTTCGGGAATTCTGCTCAGCACGGCATCACGGTTGGCCTGAAATACACAAACGAACACTAATTTACTGATACAGATGCAAAAAAAACCCTGCAGTGTCAGGGTTTGGCATGGACCACTCTGCAGAGAGTTTGTGCCTTACCATGGATTCACTGATGAGCAGCAGCAGCAAGGCTTCTTCTGTGTTCTCCTGAGGGCAAAACAGACTGCGAGGAGAGGAACGCAGCGGGAGGGCGATGAAGTTGGACGAGGATGAGAAGGAGAGAAAAGGGAAAAAGGAAAAAAAATAATGAGGACAAATTGGTGGAAAAGTACACTAGCAACAGATTTCATTTGCTGTTCATGCTGACTGTTTTCCGTCTTACTTCTCTCCCGAGTACACTCGTGGGCGTCGGCTTAGGCTGTAGCTCTTGCTATGAGTGTGTCCTTGGCGTGTGGGATCATCCAGGGGGGACACAACGGGTGGGTCTTCAAGAGGAGACCAGTAACTCTGTTCACACATTCCTCGGAGCAAGATCTCTGCAAGCTGTCTGGCTATGGTCTGCATGAACACAACACTTGTTTATTAACCTCTTATACCACTGCACAGAATGCATATCCTTTTGTCATGGCGCACACGCTTATAGAAATCGATAACTGTCTAATGGTGCATTTTGGATTTAATAGTCTTTACCGCGGTTTCACCCAACAGACAGAAGACAGTAAAGCAGTTGAGCATTACTTTAGGAAGCAGTGATATGTTTAAAAGAATAATTTGACATTATGGCAAATTTGGACTTATTCTATCTTGCTAAGATGAGAAAAAGTTTTACACAGACAAGAGACTGGGAAAGCCTGGAAACTGAAGCATCTGCATTGGGCTGTACCCATTATCCACTGGGTAAGTGTTCGATTTTCAATTTTGGGGACTTGGATGTTTAATGTGCAAATCTTTACAATTTGAATACAGCAGTGACCATCAGTTTATCTCATTGTTATTGGTAACTTAGTGACTTTATGGGAAGATTTAGAAACTTTTCTAGCAGTAAATAAATAAATGATGGACAGCAGTGCCCTGCAATTTGAGGTTTCTCCCCCCTCAGATCTCCACTCACTGACGCATACCTCTAATGCTGCTTCAAATATTCTTCAACTCATCATTTCATCTGTCCGCATAGCCAAAATAATGAGAAAACTGAAGTTCTGAAGCATAATTTTTCTTTTCCTGACACAGCCCTTCCACAAAGACGTCAGTTTGACTTTTGACAGCCTCCTGTCAGCTTAAAGGTGCAACAACGGCCTGTTCTGTAATGTACAGATGCAGCAGTTTGAACAGGCTGTCTTGAAATGGCTTATGTCTAACAAGAACAAAATCTGTGGTCTGGCACCTAAAAAAAAAAAAAAAAAACACACCTATGAAGCAAATATGTTCCCAAAATGCCAGACTGATCCCTTAAGTAAAGTGCGGTGTATGTTATCAAAACAACTCATTCCTCACCATTCGTAGGTTCTGGGTGGTTCTGGTCTCAACAGCCCGAAGAATCTCCCGAAACCTGCCCACACCTTGTGTCAGGTTGCTATGATGATGGAGACAAGAAGCAGGAATTACACGATTACAGACGTACTGTGTACACTCTACATACCATCGACATGTAAATCAGTGCAAAAGTGCGCAAGATTACGCAAAAGCCTTAAAGGAAACCTAACGGGCTCACTTCCACAAGTAATTTTATTCTTTGACTACTTGAGTAGCTTTGCATGTTTCACAGTTCAAAATGATTTTTTCCTAATTTTTCTTCAACTGGGCCTCAGTGCAGCCCCCCAGTTTACCTTATGTCAGAAACAAGTTGGTTTAGCGCCCTTCCCCTCACTCTAAGACAGCTTTCTTTCCGTGGGCTTGCTCTTGTACAGCCGTGGCCCTAGTTTTTTGAGAATGACAGAAGTACTGGTTTTCACAAAGTTTGCTGCTTCAGTGTTTTTACATCTTTCTATCAGATGTTTCTATGATATACTGAAGTATAATTAGAAGCATTTCATAAGTTTCAAAGGCTTTATTCTTGGACTTTACTATCTTTGCATGATTAACATGTTTAAAATATACACTGCTCAAAAAAAATAAAGGGAACACTCAAATAACACATCCTAGATCCGAATGAATGAAATATTCTCATTGAATACTTTGTTCTGTACAAAGTTGAATGTGCTGACAACAAAATCACACAAAAATCATCAATGGAAATCAAATTTATTAACCAATGGAGGCCTGGATTTGGAGATACACACAAAATTAAAGTGGAAAAACACACTACAGGCTGATCCAACTTTGATGTAATGTCCTTAAAACAAGTCAAAATGAGGCTCAGTATTGTGTGTGGCCTCCATGTGCCTGTATGACCTCCCTACAACAGCTGGGCATGCTCCTGATGAGGTGGCGGATAGTCTCCTGAGGGATCTCCTCCCAGACCTGGACTAAAGCATCCGCCAACTCCTGGACAGTCTGTGGTGCAACTGGATGGAGCGAGACATGATGTCCCAGATGTGCTCAATAGGATTCAGGTCTGGGGAACGGGCGGGCCAGTCCATAGCTTCAATGCCTTTGTCTTGCAGGAGCTGCTGACACACTCCAGCCACATGAGGTCTAGCATTGTCCTGACAGACACAGCAAACCTTCTTGCCACAGCTCACATTGATGTGCCATCCTGGATGAGCTGCACTACCTGAGCCACTTGTGTGGGTTGTAGAGTCCGTCTCATGCTACCACGAGTGTGAAAGCACCACCAACATTCAAAAGTGACCAAAACATCAGCCAGAAAGCATAGGTACTGAGAAGTGGTCTGTGGTCCCCACCTGCAGAACCACTCCTTTATTGAGTGTGTCTTGCTAATTGCCAATAATTTCCACCTGTTGTCTATTCCACTGGTACAACAGCATGTGAAACTGATTGTCAATCAGTGTTGCTTCCTAAGTGGACAGTTTGATTTCACAGAAGTTTGATTTACTTGGAGTTATATTGTGTTGTTTAAGTGTTCCCTTTAATTTTTTGGAGCAGTGTATATCATGTTGAACCTTGGTGCAGCTCCTAGTTCATCCTGTTTGAAACAAACTGTTTAGAGGAAAGGAAACTTTCCTCTAAACAGTTTGTTTGCTGCCACTTGCAACCAGAAGGCTTGAACAGGAGGTGGGCGGGGCTTCTCTGCTCACAGACAGAGCCATGTGACTGAGATGACCGTATTAAGAATATCGTCTCTCATTTACATCATGCAAAGCAGAAAAAAAAAACTGTCCAAATAGGCTGACCTCATTATTTGAAACTTTGGCCACATACATGACAGGAGAGGCCAAGAATTATAGGCTGGAATTTAATACACTATACTGCCAAAAGTATTCGCTCGTCTGCCTTCACATGCATATAAACTTGAGTGCCATCCCATTCTTAAGGCATAGGGTTTAACCTGCTGTCAGCCCACCCTTTGTAACTCTTCTCGGAAGTCTTTCCACAAGGTTTAAGCGTGTTTATGGAAATTTTTGACCATTCTTCCAGAAGTGCTTTTGTGAGGTTAGACATTGATGTTGGATGAGAAAGCCTGGCTCACAGTCTCCACTCTAATTCATCCCAGAGGTGTTCTGTCAGGTTGAGGTCAGGACTCTGTGCAGTCAAGTTTTTCCACACCAAACTCACTCATCCATGGACCTGCTTTATGCAATGGTGTGCCGTCACACTGGAACAGAAAGGGGGCATCCCCAAACTATTCCCACAGAGTTGGGAGCATGAAATGATCAAAAATGTCTTGGTATGCTGAAGCATTAGGAGTTCCTTTCACTGGAGCTAATTCCATTCCATGAAGCTCTCTATGCACTGTTCCTGAGCTAATCTGAAGGCCACATGAAGTTTGGAGGTCTGTAGAGATTGACCTTGGAAAAAATTGGTGACCACTGTGCACTATGTGCCTCAGCATCTGCTGACCCCACTCTGTGATTTTTGCGGCCTACCACCTCATGGCTGAGTTGCTGTCATTCTCAATCACTTCCTCTTTGTTATAATGCCGCTAACAGTAGAATATTTAGCAGCAAGAAATTTTCACGACTGGACTTGTTGCACAGATGGCATCCTATCACGGTACCATGCTGGAATTCACTGAGCTCCTGAGAGCGACAAATGTTTGTAGAAGCAGTCTGCATGCCTTGTTGCTTGGTTTATACACCTGTTGCCATGGAAGTGATTGGAACACCTGAATTCATTGATTTGGATGGGTGAGAGAATTATTTTGGCAACGTAGTGTATATATATATTCTATATTGTAATATTTATATTTTTATTCATCTGTATAGTCTACATATTTTTGGTTGGCTCCACAGCAAAAACAATCATCGAGTAATGAGCAAAAAAAAAAAAAAGCTGCAGGATAGAATGGCTGGCTTCATGCAGACCACTACAAATTTACCATGAGGTCTTTAGCAGCTGCTGCAACACTGAAACCACCAGCTGCATTTCACACAACACCACTGTGTGAACTACTCTGAGCTGAGCTGTGAACATTACTTAACCGTGTTCACACTTTTCTTGTGCTTTTATTCCACCTGTCAGCAGCTTTGTAACACCACAACTGCAGAGTGGGTGAAGAGTGCCCACAAATGGTTGGTAAGCTTTATTTAAAAAAAAACAAAAAACAAAAAAAAACAAGTTCAGCAAGAGCAAGAGAGGTATAAACCTTCCCTTCTAATCTCTCAGGTTCACCACCACCATCTGTGTCCCCCCTCTTACCCGTTCTTGAAGTGGATGACGTGGGCCCTCTGCAGGCCTGTCTCCAGGAAGTAGCCCAGTTCCTGGTCCTGAGCTGTCGGGCCAGGCTTAGGACTGCGGTTCTGAATCCCTGCTGACAACGCCTATACAACAACAAACAACAAGAGTTTTCACTGAACTCCCCCTAACCTAAATCAATAAGATTATTTTAATCTCAGGCGGCGCTGCATTAAAAACAGACAGGACTCTGCGGTGGAAACCACTGCATGGGCTTCAAATGTTTTACTTTTGCTGATTTTTACCTTCAGTTTTTCACCTGTTGAGCTCTATTTTATTTGATATTATTTTTTCCATTTAATTCAGCTGAATTCCTCAGTGAAATTTTTACCTTACTGAGATATTTTGTGCTATTTTAACTGAGCTCTCTTTTGTTATAGATTGTGTTTAATGTTTTGGCAGCTGTAACACGTTTCCCAACGTCTGGGATAAATGAGGTGCAGCTTATCTTAAAACTTTAGTATACAAAGAAAACATATACGGGTAAACATCATTCAGAAATCATGAAGGCCTCATTAATTAAGAACAATATGTGCACGTTTTGGAGCAACATATGCTGCTATCCAGACAATGGCTTGCTTATTTCAGTAAGATCATTCCAAACCGTGTTAGAAAACCACTGCAAAGCTCCTCTAGGATTATTCTCTTAAATAATGTCTGCGTTTAGTAATAGAGTTCAGCTGCTAAACTGGTCTGTCTGCAGTCCAAATTTGACACCCACCGAAAACAGTGGATGTGTTACAAAAGACAAAAACTTACAAAAAAAAAAAATCTTATACGAAACTAAAACTGGAAAACTAAACCTGCTATTAAAAACTTTGGTCCTTTTGGACCTAATTAAGCAAAATCTAGCCACACCAGCTTCTTCTGACACGTTTATTAGATGTAAATGCTTTGCTTTTAGGTTTGGAGGCATCCACATTTAAGGAAAGGTAGAGGTGTTTTTTTTTCACAAGTAGCCTGCTAAAAAAAATCCTGAAAGGTTGTTGACATGGTGCTTTTCTTGCTTATGAAAATAACACCTGCGATTGCTCTGCTGATTATAATCTGAGAGTGCATCATGAGATAAAGAGATTAATCTCTAAGGGGAAAAAAGGGTCCTTTAATTCAAAGTCTGGTCTTGATGATTTGATGAACTGTACCCATTTTTCCCAGTGTTGTTTAAAGAAAAAGCAATCTTTCCTTGCTGTACATTTCCTTCTTTTACAGTTGTTAAAAGAAGAAGTTATGCAAGATATCTGTTTCTGGTATCAGATTCTCAAAAAACAATCAAATATCACAGTTTCAGCATCTGATGTGCTGCTTTTTCTGTTTTAAAATAAACATAAGGTTTTCCCGTCTCTATCTAATATATGCTGCCACGACACTCCTAAAATTTTCCCCTTTTCCTATTGCACCTATTTTGTTGAATTTCTTATAAGTAGAACTACATCTATGTTGGAGTATTTGAGCTGTCTCTTCCTCAGTTTCTGCAGTTTACTCAGTCTGTGCTCTCTGCAAATAAAGACGAAGAGATTTGTTTGCCAGTTGGCTGTCGCGGGTGGTGACGCACGAGTCAAACTCAAACACAGTCAGCGGGATGTTCATCACACGCCCAGGATGGGGAGAAAAAAAACATGCAGAGAAAACGCTGCACTCTATGAAGTTATCACAGCCTTACGACACACCTTCTCAGCCTCCTGCAGATAGAGCAAAGCAATGTCTCCAGACTTTTGTAGCAGGTGATGATCTCCCGCTCCCGCTCCGTTGTGCTCCTGTTAGACGCTGGAGACCCAGTGTTCTTATCTGGATAGAGATGGTGAAGCAGCTGGGACCTTCTCTAGACACAAACCTGAGGAGTAAAGAGAAAGAAGATGAAGAATCAAGGCAAGACCGAAAGTTGACAAGTCAGTCATTGGTGTTTTACTCTATTTGACACTGTCATCTACTCTCACTGATAAATGTTCTTCCAAATACCGTTAGTTAAACTTATTCAAGCGCAAACTGTGAGGTCTGTCGCTTACTTTTGCTCATCTATTGCACTGCACTGCCACCATGTGGAGAGAAGAGGTATTGCGGAGATTAGTGCTGATTAGCTTGAAGACAGTCGAGGTGAGGATAAGGACACAAAGTGCGTGTGTGTGTGTGTGTGTGTGTGTGTGTGTGTGTACCTTTAGTCGCATAAGCCTCTGCTATCAGTAGACAGCCTGTACACTGGAGCTCCAACCAGCTGCATGTCGTCCAGGTTCACTTTGCTGTAGTGCCCTATCAAATCACAAGTTACGTATTATTAAATTGAGCTACTTCTTTACTAAAAATGAGAAATAAATAAATAAAGCTGAATGTGAGAAATGTGAGTCACCTAAAGCATCTTTGTATTCTCCCTCCACATAGCAGAGTTTGGCCATCAACAGGCTGGCTTCCTGGAGGTAATCAGGCTGGAGGAGTGAAATAAATAATTTAAAAATATTATTTAAAACAAACAAACAAAAAAGGATATTTGTATGTTCAGATTTTTGATTTTCAGCTCCTTGGTTACCTTGAGGTTTCCTCTGTCCAGAGCAGCGGTGAGGTGCTTCCTGACCTCCACCAGTTTTGACCTTTGGCCTCTGGGGCTGGCACCTTGCTTGATGGGATTCTCCTTCAGGTAGGTCTGGAGCTTACATTCCCCCAACAGCAGCTCGCCCAGGTCATCTACACACACGTAGAACACACAGGAGGTTAGAGGGGAGCATTCTGTCCTTAGTCCCCCCATATCTCCAAGACTTTGAGCGCTTTTATGCACATGCACATGAGTCCCAGTTCAAAATAAATCTCTTTTAGCTAGTTTCCTTTCCTCTGACTGGCTGCCCCTCACAAACAAAAGGTCTGAACAGCAGGTGGGTGAGGCTTCTATGCTTACAGAAGGACACTCGACCAACAATCATGCAGAGACAAGAGAGGAAAAAATATATATGCTCTCTCCTCTGTTCTCAAGGACAAGATGCCAACAAAAACTCTTAAACTTTAATGTGACTTTTTGTTTAGGTCATGCATATGCTAATTATCAAGCTATTTTATGCACACAGTCTTTAAACCAATTATATGAACACAGAAAGCACCTGTGGCTTGGATTTCATCTTATCTAAAATGATTTAAACCTCAAACTATCATAGCTCCAGATGTATATAGCACACTTGGCTGGTTTATAAGGAGCATGCTACTTGAAACTGCACCCGCCTCTAGAAAGTGCTCATCCACACAAACACCAGGGAGACAGTATTCAGTAGCAGGTTTGTCCCTAACCTGCCCATCTCTGGTTGCTTGGTGTGGAGTTTGCATCATCTCCCTGTGCCTGCGTGGGTTCTCCCTGGATACTCCTTTTTCCTCCCAGAATCTTAAGTATAATCATCTGGAAAGGTGTACCGTTTTCATTCATGATATGCCTTTGATGTTTGACAATGAGTGACGTAGGTTGAATACCTGGCTAAAGAGGCCCCTCGACCACCTGAGTTTGTACACGAGGCAGTGACACCAATGCAATCCACCCAATGCATTTATCCACCTTATTCTTTGATAAAAGCTATACCCACGCCCTAGCCTACAACCAGATGCCAACAGTGACAAACCCGGTAGAAGTGCGCAAAGAAGTAACACAGACATAAGTATGGAAGTAAGAAAGGCTCAAAACACCCCAAGTATTACTGTATAAATTATGACGTATAAATGCCAGTGGCAGTGATCATTCACTACAGCAAGAGTGTTTTGGGGGATTTCAGGCAGTAAACCAATAAACAGAGAAACACTGCTTTGCTTGCACACGCATCAGACAGAGTTATGTACAAGTTTCTAAATTGTGTGTTTGAGTATTTTTAGAGATTCAAATTATACATCTTTTTGCAATTTTGCTATTAATCTACTAAAGAAAAACCCAAAGTATGAACCAAAGCATGGTCCAAAAATTGAGGCATGAACTGAACCTTAGTTTTGGAGAACTGGTGGACAAATTAAAGCTGAGACGTGGTGCTTTGGTGTAATACTATTTAGTTATTAAGCAATACGTAAATGCGAAGAAGATGTTAGATGT
>JAMQGT020010588.1:0-17280 GCA_024447675.2 Pterophyllum scalare
TGGTAGAAAATCATTCCTAAATACATTTTTTTTGTGATTAAAAAAAAATGCTCTGAAAGACTATTTGAGCACCCACTTGATTCACTAAAGCGAGCACAAGCTTTTTTTCCCACTTTGGGGGTGTGGCCATCTCTTCTCTTGCACCCTGTTTCCATGGAAACAGGTCCTGGCTCCTGAGCACAGTATCATATATTGGAGTCAGACAATAACACAGCAGACATGCACACAACAGCACTGAATAAAACACCAATATGTTTATCCTTTTTGAGTGAGCCTATGGCCTGTATGTTCCCCCCATTTATTTATTTATTCCTTGGATAGAGACCCCCGAGGCTGGACATGATGTGGCTAGACGTACGTCTGGGGAATCTCCACACGCCCCTTCCAAGGCTTCCTCCTCCTCCTCCTTCTTAAAGACAGTGTAGAAGATGTAGACCAAAAGGGAGTAGAAGGCATACATTTCCACGCTGTCCAAGAGTCTCTATAGATGATAAACTCATTAATGACACACATCTTTACAAAGATGGAGAAAAGCCAAATTCTGTTTTTGTACCTTTATACTAATAAAACACTGAAGTAAAATGATTTTCAAAGGCTGCATAATAAGAAATCCAATGCAGACACACAATGACTTCTCCAGAGGTGAAATTATTATTTCTATTATAACAATCCCTCCATTCCATCGCGATAAAATGCTTCGGCTTCTTTACCTTATCAAATGAATTCTCCTCTTTGGTGTCGACTATCTGACATCCCAGTCATTTGTATTCCACTTTCACCCTCCATCTGTGTTCTCAGTGATGACTCTTCTCATGCAGCTCTTGTTCTCAGAGCTGCAACAGCATCTCAGAGCTGTGTGCAGCACCTCTGTGGCTCCTTCCCAGCCGTCCTCTCCTCTCTCCTCCCCTTTCTCCTCCTCCTCCTTTTCTCCACTTTGCTCCATCTACAGGCTGCATCTGCAGCAAGCATGCTCACTGCAGTTTCCTAATGCGCTGCAGTGTTGAAATGACAGATACAGACAGTTACGGAGACAAATTGAGGTGGTGGGGTTGATGCTGATACCAGCGACCGCAGCCAGAGGTGAGAAGTACCAAAAAAAGGTGTGCGTAAAACATAAAAACTGCAGCATTCTGCATCTGAAAATACCAGCATGTTTTCAATTACTAATAGTGGCGTAACAACAATACGTGGTATAAAAGTAAGACAGCTGTAAATTACATAACCTGGATGGATTTGTTTTTTTGTTTTGTTTTTAAAATATTTATGTAACAAGTTAAATACAAAATGCCACACTTCTAAACTGCCAAAAAAAAAAAAACCCTGAAAACTAAAACATTAAGAAGCAACACAATTATCATGACATTTTGGACTCCCCAAAATCACAAATTCCCACAAAATGACTTATTATGTTCACCTCTGCCCTGAAGACTGACACAAAGCCACAGATGCTTGCACACATACTGCAGAAGAAGGGGGGAGAAAAACCTGCTGAGGCAGCCACTCACACCCCTGAGATCCCGAGGGAGACTCTGCAGCGTCCACTACAAATCTCTATAAAGAACATCAATATCTCACAAGGACAGGAATGAGGGTGGTTTAAACAGATGAGGTCATTTAAGGTAACAAGGCAGTTGCTACAAACCAAGAAAGTATTTATTTGTGTTTTTTTTTTTTTAGTGAATTGATAAGAATCAAATAGTCATGATTAGGTAAAAACCAGGCCAAAATCTTCAACCACTGCAGGTATTTTTTTTTTTTTTTTACAGAAATGCTGCTGAGACTGCAGAACAAACATCATCCAGCACTAAAACAGTTAGCAGAGAGATGTGAGCAGAGTGTTAATGATGGGAGAAGCATGCACTAAAAATGATCACGTCAGGAAATTCAAATACCCAAATGTCATCTTTAAAATAGACAAATTTCACACAAACATCTAAAAAAAAAAGGGGGGGGAGTATGCAGAGGTGAACACAAATGGCCTTTTTTTTTCTTCTCCATATTATGGAACCTTTTAATTTCACGCTGAACAATGTGCCCATCTTTATTATTACTATTGCTGTCATTTAACCCAGAATCAATTCTTAAATGTTTGGAAATTTCTGTAACACGTCAAATCAACAACTCGAATTGATTTTGTATTTTTAAGCACATGCATGTAACTCAACATGTAAGTAAGAGGATAAATATTTATATTTACATTGGCCAGGGACTTTTAAATATAAATTTTATTTAGCACCAGTTAATTATTTTGTTAACAGCATTATTATTTGTATGCGATCCAATAAACGCTCATGTATAAAACCATGTTATCCTTTAGTACATGTGAGCTCTGAGGTAAAACCAGTGCTGTGAACAATGGTAATCTTTATCATTGAATGATCTCTTAGATACTTTTATTAGTTATTTAGTCTATCCCTAAAAGCCTATTTATAAATCCAATTAAAAGCTGTAGCTTCTCAGACCCTAAGGTTCAATTTCTTAAGTCTGTCAAAACATGTTTCAAATTC
The DNA here is from genome assembly GCA_024447675.2 of Pterophyllum scalare. Lineage (NCBI taxonomy): Eukaryota > Metazoa > Chordata > Actinopteri > Cichliformes > Cichlidae > Pterophyllum > Pterophyllum scalare. Next base: position 2,508 of record JAMQGT020010588.1, read on the forward strand.
ATAAGTCATATTTAACTCCTAGAAGAGGTTTGAATTAAATTCACAACACGGCACAACGTGACAGGATATTATACCTTTTTTAAAACACACACACACACAGAGAGTGAATGGCAGAAAGTTAAATAACTGAAACAAACATGAATAAAAAGAGTACTCCTCTCGCTGTGGTTTGTATGCTCCATGACCCTTTTATACAGTGAAACACATCTGTGCATCTTTGGTTATAGCTCCTCTGGCAAACCTCATTTCTCCTCTGTCCTTCAGGAATTCTTTTAGAAATTGACATCCTTCAGAAACGACAAGAAAATGCATAGATTTCAGTTAAATAAGAGAACACAGGCTACTGCCCTTACTGTATGCAGTGATCATGCTTACTGCCATGTGCCATTTACTCCCTAAAAGCCATGAAAAATCTTGCGCAGTGACACAGGAAAACGAAAAGTGGCAAATCTTTGACATTCTTGGGATCTTGGAACAAGCTAATATTTTTAGTTGACTTTGGGACGTTAAGCTTCCGCTTTTTTCAGTTTGTAAGTCACCTCTGTCACAGTCATAAATATCTACAGAATTAGTGTAATTATAGAGATTTCTATTAAACAGATCGGTCAGTCATATCCAACAGAAACTCGCCAAGAGCAAGAGCTGAGGCCCAACAGCCTATCGATAGTGACCCCTTTAAAAACCACTTCATCGATTCCTCTGTAGCTGCTGGAAAAAGGAGAGGGGCAAATGTTTCAGTTCCAACCCTATGACCCAGCAGCAAAGGGAGACTGAGGGCTACGCCGCCAAAGGCCCCTAAACTATTACCAGCAAACAGACACACCATCAGGCAGCAGGAGAGGGACGACAGGCCCAGACACTGAGTCAAAACTGTGAGAGTATCTTCTGAGAGCCAGTCAGAGAGTCCGAGCAGCAAGCAGGAGCCACACAGGAGAATATGCGCCGTGTTGTGGTCCTCACTGAGCCACAGGAAATCAAAGGAGACCAACGCTGGAGCCAGCACCTTGGCGGCCCACTCTACTTCTCTCTGCAGAGAGGCAAGGTATGGGCTGGAGGGATGGAAGATGGAAAATGCTGCAGAGAGCCCAAGCAGGAAGAGGCCTACTGAGGGTGCCCTGTGGTCCTGCAGAGAAAGAATGACCAAGTTTAATACAGGCTGGATCGATATATTCACAAAAGCCAACTGCAAAATGGACAGATTACTGCCTGCAAAAGGTATGACAACTAAAAGTTAGGTGCAAACACATCTAACTGAAAGTAAAGGACGCTAGCTGAGGAACGGTGGCCAAGAAGCACAGACAAACTCAAACTTTACTATCAGTTTACTATCATTTAATAAAACCTGAAAATTCTCTTTACTAAAAAAAAAAAAAAAAAAGTGTTTGGTCATTTACGAGAAAAAATGGCTAAACACTCTAACTACATTGAGTGACACCCACCTTAAAGAGCTTGTAAGAAGAGTGCACTGCAGTGACTGCCAAAATTATGTTGAAACATGGTGTGACCCACTCTGTTAGACAGGACGCCATTGATCACGAGAGACACAAGTGCAGGAATCCGCAGATGTTGCAACACCTCCAGGAAAATTAAAGCGCGTCCATCAAATTTAACTATTTAACTATTAAAACTGCAGCAAGTGCCAAAATGTGCGATATATTTTTATTGATAAACAAAGAAAACAACCACAACAAACTTTAAGTATCGGACCATGTATGCGGGAGGAACAGCGACCATTTATTTTGACACGTGACAAACAAGGATTTTTAACAATGCGCAGGCGCCAACTGGTGCATTCAGGCCATGGGTAAACGCTGCAAAAATGAAAATCCCGTTTGAAATGCTTTATGCTTCACTATAGCTTACCTTTTTGTTTTAGAGTTTGTGTCGTAAAATACATATCTGAAAAAATATAATTTTGTTTACTAAAAAAAATCTGAAACATGTTTGTTCGAACTAAAAAGTAAACGAATAAGTATTATAGCCTGCCTACGATAACCTACATTTTTAAAGTTATGAGTATTATACACTCACACTATTCTGAATGTACTGAATTCCGACAACCTTAGCAAATAACAAGAATAAAATGGACTTTTAGGAATATACTTCATGGTCTGTACGAAACGTTTACTATTAAATAAAGCGGAAAAGACGGCATTTATTTTTCAGGCCGTGAAAGCAGCATAAGTTCGAAAAGTATGGCGGCGGAGTGTTTGACAACACTAACAGAGCAGTGGATACGTGAAAGATTACAATTAAAACACCCGCGTCTCGGTAAGTGATATCCATGCTAATATAAATGCAGTGCAGGAGTGACCATCACCTAACTTTAAGGGTGAAGTTGGGACGTTAGGCTTTTTTTTGTTGGAAATTACTGCCGCTAGTTACTCTGGCAGGCCTGAGCATCATTGCTACGCTAACGAGAGCTAGCGGAGCAATAAATGCCACCTGCTCCAAACGACATCACCACAACATCACAAATTTATTTCATTTTTCTTTCTTTTTTTCTTTCTTTCTTTCTTTTTTTTTAAATAGGCGACGTCCGGACATTGAGCCTTCCAGGGACATATGAGGAGAAGATCAGACACCTAGGAAATGGTCTGAATAACTTTGTCCGTCTGAAGTCTCTGGATCTCTCCTGCAATGCACTCGTTTCAGTTGAGGTTAGTTTGAGATTATGTTTTGTAATATATAATTCACTATTTATGAAGAGAGCAGTGAAACCTTGTTCCAAACTTTTACTTAATTCAAGACATCACCTGCACAGTTCCTGCACACACTTGTTTAATGTTATGTGTACTGTTTTGTCATATAGAAATGCTTATTTGGTGTTATTTTTTTTTATACAACTTTGCCCAAAATTATTGTATTTCTTGTAAGGATGCACCAGTTTTTTGTTTGTTTGTTTTGTTGTTGTTTATTTCCTCATTGTTGGGAACAAATAAATATTTATTATAAAAATAACAGAGCTGGTACATAACAATTTCGTTGGTTACTCCTCAGGGGGTGCAACATTTAAAAATGCTAGAGCGGCTGATCCTCTACTATAACTGCATACCTTCTCTTGAAGAAGTGAAAGTACTATTTGAGCTGCCATCATTGAAAGAGCTGGACCTCAGGCTCAACCCTCTGGCCAAAAATTATCCACAGTACCGCCCTTACTTGGTGCATGCCATGCCCAACCTGCGTATACTAGGTAAGATGTGGCCGTGTTTCCCAGAATGTGCTCATCTCATGTCAGGCTTTAATATTAATAAGTTCTCCTCATTGCTTCACAGATAGCTGTTCAGTCAGAAACACTGAGCGCAAAGATGCCTTGTTGCAGTTCTCCTCTGATCTTCTTCCTCAGCAGTTGAGCTACTCTTTGAATCTGGCTGAAGATCTAAGGTATGGTAAAAATAAAATCCTTAATGTAAATGAGTTTTAACCTCATTCTGTTTGATGGAAGTGTCAATTAAAGACCTGGCACCAGATTTACAAGTAATGTATTTATTAAAAAACCTTTCCATTTTGCTCTCATACACTCATGGGCATTTTATTAGTTACACCTTGACAGTACCAGGTTGGACCCCTGCTTTTGCCTTTAGAGCTGCCTTAATTCTTGGTGGCATAGATTTAATAAGGTGTTGGAAATGTTCCTTAGAGATTTTGGTCCACATTGACATGATAGCATGACACACTTGCTGCACAGAGGCCATTTGAGTACAGTGAACTCATTGTCATGTTCAAGAAACCAGTTTGAGATGATCTGATCTTTGTGACGTGGTGCGTAATCCTGCTGGAAGCAGCCATCAAGAAGATGGGTACATTGTAGTGATAATGGGATGGACATGGCTAGCAATAATACTCAGGAAGGTTGTGGTGTTTAAACAATGCTCAGTTGGTTTTAATATAATCGCTGACACAATCCAGGATGGAGCCATGTTTTAGTCTTGCGTATTCTGACTCTAACAGCATTTTGTACAGTGATCCTTCTCATTTTTAATGATGAGGTTTTGTAGGTACATGTGGTGAATTAGTGGTATAAAAAAACCGAACCACAATAAAGCATAATGATTAAACATTTTTTTAGTGAAATACATTTTATGGAAATACATTTCTCCTCATTGGTAAGTCTAAGTGGTGTTACTGTATGTAAATCAATAATAAGAGGTGTTTCAAAAGTGTAGGATGGAAAATGTCCACAATGACAGTTTAATAAAACAGAATCATGTGTAGGTTTAAAAATTTGCCGCAGTTTTATGCATCTTCTGGCTCGTGGAGCACATGAAAATCTCAGTTTTTGAGTCTAGAACAGAAGGGCCAAAAAAAAACCCTAAAACACTTCACTATGCTGCCCAATGCACGCCTGCAACAAAAAGACCTTTTTAAACTAAATAAGGATGTTTTTGGTGCAGCCGCATAAAGGAGCAGCTTACTTTAGTGTTAAATGTGTCTGTTTTTATTTATTGCTGCTGAGTGCTCGAGTTGTACCTTTGCTGTATTGTTTGTGTTTTTTTCAGAAGCAGTGATCGCAGACCAGCATTAACTGACCACTTAACCAAGAGTCTTTCTGTCCGGACCGACACTTGTGATGTTGTGCTGAACTTTGTTCCCACAAGTGATGGAGAGCAAAGTGAACCTCTGTCTGACTCATTTCACAAGGAGACCAAGGGTAAGTTGTCACAATCCAAAAGCTAAATCAAAATGTAACCAGATTAATAAAAAAGAAAAAAAATCTGATAAATCAAACCATCCACTCTTTCAGATTCCAAAAAGAAAGAGTTTGAAGATTTTACAGAACAGAGGAGTTCGACTCCCAAACAGGTGGTTTATTTTTACTACAGATTAAACAATATTACCAGTAAAACATTTACATTATGAAGTAACTCTGCTCTTATTTTTAGGAAACTGCTAAATCCATCCTCAGGTATCCTCTCACTAAGAATGGTAAGACTACCTAGGATGTCTCCTTAGGAGAGTGCATTAGAAGTAGAGAGCTATATGTGTGTATGTCAGTAGTTTATTAGAATTTAAGATTACAGAAGAAGCATAGATTATGAGAACAAAGCTTTGTTTAGTGGTAATTTACCCTGCTCCAAAACAAAGAAATCAGTGTAATTTCCTCAGTTGATGACAGTGTGTACAGTCACCACTAGGCGGAGACAGAAGCCTGTTCCCGTTTTGTTTTTTAACAAAGTGTGCCTATCAAAGGTCAATTAATATTGCTGGGGTTTTTTTTGTGTGTGTGTGTGTCACTTGTAACTTGCCAGATAACGCTGAGTCCAAAGGGTCACAGATGAAAGAACCGTCTCATAAAAAAAGCTGTACCTCATTAAAAGTACCTGAAAGGCCAAAAGTGTCCTTTGGCCCCTACATAGAGAAACAGAGACATATTCCTGGAAAACCAAAGCAAAAGGACTTTCCCAGACAAACCAGACATGCAGCTAAAGGGCATTTTACCCCAAATCCAGGTAAGAATTACATTTGTGTTTAACAAAATCCCCAGTTTATGATTTATACATATCCAGAAGGGGCAGATTTCTTTATTCATCCCACATTTTTGAAAAATTTTCCCAGATCAAAGGCTCTGTCACAGTTCCTCATTTATTAACATCCGGCCTCCCAGTCCACGACGTCCTGGTTTGAATCTGTCTGACCGTTCTAACCCCATCTTACATCCTCCACGACTAACCTACTCTAGCTTCAACAAAACAGATGGGGGCTCCAGCCAGCCTGTGCAAGCTGAGAAGAAAAAAAAGGTTGGCAGCTGTTTCGGTCCTCTTGCTAATTTGCAAACAGCATCGTGAATCATTCCACATTCATCTGAAGGGTTTTTCTTTGCACATGTTTTTATGGAATCTCTGAATTCACCTCACAGGGTAGTTATAGGAAACCCCTGGAGATGCTCCTCAACCTCGTGGATAAACACTGGACAGGGGAGAGATCACTGCATCAAAACAACAACTTCCTGTGTGAGTTGGATTTTGGTTTCGAGGAATGCGGTATGTGATTACAGAAGCCTGAGATAATGAGTGTCTTCCCATCATTTCTATTTTTGGCTCTAGCTCAGGCAGTCCAGATCCTCTCCATGATGGAAAGTGATATTTCCAGTCGGGAAGTTGAGGTCAAGACCTTACGACGGGAAGCTGATGCACTTCGCTTTCAAGCGGCAGCACGAGAGGAGGAGCACAAAACTGAAGTGCACAACCTTTCCGCTCAGCTGGAGGAAGCTCGGAGAGCGGTTGTGAGTTAATTCACCGCTCAAAAACAATACTGAGCTTTAGAAAACCTTAACAGATGAGCACACTTTATTTACAGCATTCACTGTAACACAGGGCAAACTAAACGAGCAGCTGAGGATTGTTTTGGAGGAAAACGTTGCCCTGCAGAAACAGCTCATCAAGTTAGAACGCCAATATCTGAAGTCTATGATGAAAAGCTCACCTATTACTCAGATCAGAGGTGAGTGTATGTGTCACTGAGATGTAAGTGAACCTCATGCTGCTTTCCCCACTAAGTGTCACAGTTTGTGTTTAGAAGCTCAGGCTGAAGTGGAGGAGCTAAAGAAAGAGATTGAGGGGCTGAGAAAAAAAGTGCAAGAGGCTGAGAAAGTCAAGGAACTTTCAGATATGCTCCAAGAAAGCCACAGGTAAGAAGATAATGCCATGTTAGTTACTCACACTTGAGTTTGCTGTACTTACACAGCCACAGTGTGGATACACTGATGTAACCTCAATCTAAACCCGTCCCCTTATTGACTGTTTTTGTGATTTGAATGTGCCTGCGTTTGTGTGTGCTGCAGGTCCCTGGTGGCTACAAATGAGTGTTTGTTAGCGGAGCTGAAGGGAAGTGGGGAACATTAACGCGGAATTTGAACAAAGAGATGCACACCACGATAAAATCTCAAAGCGGAACTATGCCAAGCATCATATTAGCATGGGTACCAGCAAATATAGACTGTTTAAATTTGTATTATTTAAAATGACTGCAGTGGGCATTTTAAATTCTCTTAAATGCCGTGCCTTTTTATGAGTTTTTATTATTTAAAAAATGTGCATAAGCTGTATTTACTTGATGTAAACAGTAACGGAGAGAGGCAATTCATTCAGGATGCTTTGTGTATGAATGTGTGACAGGGTTGTTATGTTAACAAATGATTTTCTGGGGCGGGGGGGGTGTTAGTGAAAAGGTCATAATGTATTTCCTGGATCTGTGGGGAGATTGTGTCTCTTTTGGCTCCCTTTTTTAGTTTTTTTTTCCTTTTTTGTAGGTCAGTCACATCTTCATCTGCTTTGCACGCTGCAGTGGAATGAATGCATCTAGATTCCAGCTGTACTGTGACTTTATTTATACCTCTGCCTTCGGGCTGGAAAGATGCGCGGGCAGACATGCACTTTCCTCTCGCTAACACTAAAACAAGCCCCGGCGAATCAGGCGGGAGCACGGATGCAACACAAACTGAATGTAGCTTTTTGTTTTTATGCGAATGTTACAGGTCGCTGGTTGGTGCTACTCGTGGGGAGTGATCTCCACAGTGTATTTGCAAAAAAAATAAAATAAACAAAGAAAATGACATGTATTAACAGACCCCCCATAATCTATTCAGCAGAGCTTCTGAGGGTAGGAGGGGTGTTTTTCTTTTTTTATTATTATTTTTCAGTAATGCACTACAAATCATGAACACACTTTAAGAGATCTAAAGAACAAGAACAAAAAAGAGAAAACACTGCATGCACTGGGGCACAATAGTACATTAAAAGTTATTTGAAGGGGAAAAAAAAAGACAATATTGTTTCTCCACATTAAAGGTGCACAGTATTTGGCATTAAGCACAGAAAACAGATCATACTCAAGCTACCGCAGCAGACAAAAAAAAACACACTGACAGCTGCTAGTTTTGCACTTGATGCATGAGTCTTCATCAGCTGATGCTACCAGGTAGTGTGTGACATGAAACTGTCATTATCCTGGAAAAATATTCTAGAAAAGTAGATAACTTGTTTGCAATTTTCCCTTTATCTGATACAGTGTGTAAGGAAACATTAAAACCCTGCATTTTTCAATTAAGTCTGTGCCTTGGATGACAGCACACAAAGATTCAACAAATATTTAGAGCATTAGCTGACTTTGTACACGTACAAGTTCATACATATTGATTTCAAGCAATACAAGATTTTATCATCTCACAATTTCATTACTTAATATTTTTTTTTTTTAGCAACAAAACATTGAAGTCCGTCCAGTAGTTTGTCCTCACAGCAGGCACAGCACTTCCGATATGAAATGACAAACTCCTAGTGTCATCTATATGCTTCTGAATCAAATGCAATATACATAACATGCACAAAGTACAGCAATACATAAGAAATAAAAATTAAAAAGAAACAAACTTGAAACCAGTGTCTTAAATTAATGTGGCTATGACTTTTTAGAATATACACAATCTTACCACAAATATATTAGAACTACTATATATAAATCTGATCTGGAAGTAAAATGTTAAAAATACAATCTTGTACAATTAAGCTCATCTACTGTGGTTAGAGCTCTCTCTTTACCAGTTTATTACTCAAAATGCATGTTAGCGAAACAGTTTGTGTATAATTTAATAAAATACGGTACGATAGGGAAAGTTCATTTAGGTTTTGTTTGAGAGCTGTAAGCAGGCCCATTGAAATTTTCATAGTAGAGCTTTTGGTTTGTTTGTTTTTTTAAAATATGTATTTACAAAACCAAGAAGTCATGGTAGAGGTCACAAATGTTCAGTCTGATGTGTGACTACACTTACTTTCACAAAAAAAAAACCCAACTTGGTTTGAGCTGAAGGCAAATTATTGAAATGACAGTATGAGCTCATAAAATAACAAACAGCACATTTTATAAAGACAAAACAGTTACCAAGTGCAGATGGCAGACAGACACTTAACACTGAAATCTGAATTCAATTAAAAAATGGGTGCCAATTATCTTTGAAACTGTAAAACAAGCTTTAAAAAAATGTGTGTAATCAGCTAAACATGGGAACAAACGTTTCTATTAAAAAGTGCAAATGTTAATTCAACAAACTGTTGTCCCACTTTTGTTTTTCTTGGCATGTTGCTCATTGTGCTCAATAAATATAAGGCCCTATCATAACAACAAAGCCTCAATAGTCATAGCAAAGCAATTTTTCTCATTTGTTTTCTTCAGTGTTTGGCAGTAACTTGCTATCCGACAGGAATGTACCAGCTGGTGATGAATTTGTAAAAATAGATGTAAACAGTTTTCCAGTTCTCACACTTCATGAAGAGAGGAACTCAAAAACATCTCTCTCACTCACACACACAGCACACACATGCACACACAAAATAGATGGATGGGGAAAAATTATGAAATCCTATTCTTTTGTGCTTTCTATGAGTAACCTTTTAATAGAAAATCATCCTAGTAGTTGATCGAATGTTTATTTTCTTATCTTCGCCCTCACATGGGTCTGCCCGCAGTGGGTTTGGTCACCTTCTTTTCATATGACCCTTGATGTTTGTATCCCGAGACGTATCCAGAAGTGTCAACTATGTCTACTCGTCCCGCCTTACCCTTCCCGCGGCCAGTTTCGTCAAAACGCTCCTTGTGCGACCCTGTAAACTTGGTGGTGTCTGTAAGACGACTGACTGTTGGGGAAGCCACGGCTCTCTGTGAAGAAGTTCACCAAAAAAAATAAATAAAAAAATAGAGTTTTAACTGCTGTTAAAGGAGACGTGTTGTGAAACTTGTGAATCTTTCCGATCATATCTTACTGTGACTCCTGAAATGACTGGTGACTTCCCCTCTATCAGCTTGAACACCTCAGCTTCAGCCTCCTCTCCACTCTTGTCTTTATATTTCTTCCTGGCCAGCTCTCCAAGTGCAGCCTTGAACTCATCATATGTGATTGTGCGAGAGGATTTCTTCCTGTAATATAGGAGGGAAAGGAGTATGTATAAATGGGGGTTTAACTCTTACACTGTGCATAGCCTAACCTCAAAAGATATAGTAAAAAGAAAGCACACCTGTAAATTATAAGATTTTACACATCGGGACACAAAAGATGATCTAGTCCTTAACAAGTCTTAAAATGAGGTACATATTATACCATGTCATTGTTTAAAAAAAACTAAGCCAAAATGTCAAAGCAAGTAAGTGCATCCTATGATTCAGTAGCCTGCAGAACCACCTTTAGCTGCAACAACTTAGTAATCGTTTTCTGTATGACTTTATCAGTCTCGCACATCATTGTGTAGGAATTGTGGCCAGCGCTTCACTTCATTGAGGTTTCCAGACATTTGTTCATGCACAGCTTTCACAACGCCCCACCACAGTATTTCAGTTGTGTTGAAAGTCTGGGCTTGGACTTTTTCAGCCATTCTGTTGTAGCTTTGGTGCTGTGCTTGGAGTTATTGTCCTGTTGTTCCATGACCTAATTTCTGCCAAGCTTTAGCTGTTTGACAGATGGCCTCACATTTGACTTTAGAATATTAGTACACAGAGGAGTGTGGCTGCAAAACAAAACCAAAGTATTACCCTTCCACCACCATGCTGACAGCTATATGAGGTGTTTGTACTGATGTGCTATGTTTGTTTTTTGCCAAACATCTCATCTGTCCAAAGGGCATTGTTCCAGAAGTCTTTGTTCAGATACAACTTTGCAAACCTAAGCTGTGCATTTCTCCTTGGCATTGTGTTAACACACCTGAATGCACCGGAACAACAAACTGTCAAAACTTATGCTTTTATAGAGGTGCTCACACTTGCTAATGATCTGTTCATCAAGTACATTTGCATATCAGCACCTGGCTGCTACTTACTCTCCTCTAATTCACCCTTACTATGGAACTATTAAGGGTGGACATAGATTTTCGCACACTGCTTTTGCATTCGTCCATCTATCCCTCCATCCATCCTGGGCCTCTATGGCATGGCATGATATGTCATGTTTTTTAGTTCATTTGAGGCTGTATTTACCTAATTTTTGAGACGTGCTAAGGACCAGATTATTTTCATGTCCTGCTATGTAAAAACCTTAGAATTTAAGGAAGGCGTACTTACTTTTTAACCACAATTTTATTTGTTCAACTGTGTCCTCAGAGCTGCCAAAATAAAGAAATGGAAAAAATAACGAAATTTTTAATCACATGTATCAAAAATATAAAAAAGAAAATCTAGTATGTAACGAGAAAGTAAATTAATAAGGAAATTAATATCAAGGCAAATATGTGCCTTAAAAAGGAAATCTCAATTTGTCACATTTTAAATTTAGATTTCTACCTAATACGCTTTCATTTTTATTTTTCCTGGTGCGTTTATTTTCTTACTGAGTTTTTGTTATTTTGTTTTGGAATTTTGACAATTTAGGTCCTCCATAGCACTAAAGCATGCTTTATCAGCAGGCCTTTTCTACAGACTCTCTGTACAGTCTGAAATGTTAAATTAGAGTCCACAGTGTACACTCAGCTAAATGCATCACTTTAATGTGGCAGATGTAAGACAGCATGGAGATGGTATCCTACTAAGATAAACAACAGGAAAACTTTCATGTCTCCCAGTGTGTCTCAGTACTTGTGTTGTCTTAGCAACTCCACAGACTGTAGCCTGTATTCTTCAAATCATCAATCATAATGTGTCCAGCTCATGCACTTAGACCCAAATGTGTTTGATTGTAGCTTGCTAAATTCAACTTTGTATATGGAAGGGTGTTAAATTTTCATTTATCTGAGGATCAGTCTTTTTCCATCTGAGTGCACTTCAGCTGTTTAAAATGGCCATTTTTGACTTTCATGTGAAAAGCTCATAGTAACACAAACACACACTGCTTTCGCTGTGGTGATAAACCTAAACAACCACCTATCTCTCTTGGTAACCTGCTGCCATAGAAACAAGCTACAGTAAACAGATGTTTTGGTTTATTATTAATTTGACTTGTTCAGCGACTGGTTTTGTTTGTGCAGTCCATCAGTGTTGAACATTTGGGAGCTTCATTCCCCCTGACTATGTTCCATGCTGTCTATTGTCAGAGGGGAAACTGGACTTTTAAGCTGCTATTCCTGTCAAAAGGAATAACGCTGTGTTCTCTCTCTGCAGAGCTCTCCTCATTGACCTGTTCAGATTCTCAAAGAATGCAAAAGGCTAATCAGTGAAAATAAACAAAAAATGAGAATATATATAGAGGCTCTCATAAGGTTAAGAAGGACAGAGATCAGAGGGTTTGTGTAACTTATACTACAATAAGTTGGGACACTATGGTAGCTGACCTGCTGTCTGTTTACATAGTTCAGCCATTTGCACTATATGATCCATATGGACTGAATACGCCACCAGTGTACCTATGATCACATCACTAATGAGGAAATACCAAGCGGCAACCTCCAGGGATGAAACGTGAAGCTAATTTTTTTTTTGGAAAGGCCACTTGAGGCTGGCACCAGCAAGTCAAACCCCTTAGGTTTCAATGTAAAAATGCCAAAGTAGCTAATTGTAGCTACAGCTTTGTGCAAAAAACAGTTTTTGACTTTATAGCTATGTGCCCCTTTTATAACAGCTGTCTGGTTGTTATAAACCATTGCTTCAGCAATGAAGCCAATGCAAAATGCCTAAAACCTGCATGTTCCAAAAAAACCAAGATCACAAAGTTAAAGGCTTCAAAATGCTCATAAACTAGTGGGTAACTTTATGATGGCTATACCCATCTTTTACATATAGGCTATGGGAAACACAACCAAAACCCTGGAAATAATATAGAATAGAATTAGAATAGTGTACAATGAGATTAGAAGGCCACTCCTGTTTCAGTGCCACACTGTAGAAAGTCACACATAAATATATATAAAATAAAATAGGCTGTATAAAAAATAAAATATAAACATTAAAGCCGCAAGCGGCGATGATCGGGCCCTCGCACCCGGCGTAGGCCAACCCATGGTGCGCTTGGGCCGTGCCATGCTCGGAGGTTTTTTGATCATAATGGTGTACACAATGTTTGTAACCAATTTCATTCATTTACAGGAAACTATATCTTTTGCTTTCCATATAAACCCAATGCAATATTTGGAGGGTGGTCATGGTTGCAGTGTGCAAAAATGGGGCATGGGTCTGATTGACTTTTTTGATCGTGATAGTGTACACAATGTTTGTAACCAATTTCATACATTTCTGCGAAACTAAATCTTTTGCTCTCTATATGAGCCCAATGCAGTATTTGGGGTGTGGTCACGGCTGTGGCGTGCAAAATAGAGCATAGGTCTCATTGACTTTTTTGATCAGGATGTCAGGAATGTTGAAACAAATTTTCATGCATTTCAGAGAAACTAAATTCAGAGAAACTAATTCTGTGGACCGCTCATACAAATTTTCATTTGCTTCTGTAGGGGGCGCTACTGCACCTATAGCCTTGAATCCATAGTTATGGGTTCAGCCTGAGTTCTGTACATGAGTGATTACATTTTTAGGCTTGATCGGGCAAAGGATGTGCGAACGAGTGCACAAACAATTTTGTGGCGAGGGAGAAAACGCAAGGCCATACTTCAACAGCCTGGTGTGACAAGGCCGTTGAATATTCTACAAAACCATGAATAACTTTTGATGGGCTACTTGTCTAGATGATCTGAAGCCATTTTGGTCTCACTGCGTCAAATGCCCTAGGAGGCATGGCCTGAAAATGGCAAAAATTGACACCTTCAATTGAAAATGACTGACTTCCTGTAGGGTTTCGGGTATGGGTCCAAGAGATTTTTTGTACGTCTTAGGATGTTACATGAGCCTGCACAATTTCAGATATGTAGATAAAATGTAGCTCCGGGGCTATGCAAAAAACCTGGTATTTCATAATATTTCCAGGTCCCACTAGGTGGCACTCTAACATTTAGATCCTTTATGCATATCATTGTGTTCAGGGCGGGAGGCTTATCATACCACTAAAGTTTGACACAGATTGGGCAATGTGGCTTTGAGTTACTGCCATTTTTGTCTTCATGGCAAAACACCGAACTTTGCCATCCTGCCAGGGTCACGCCCTTTGGCGAAAACTCACAGTTTTGAAAACAGTGTAAGGCCAGCTCCTTATGGCTTTCCAGGGGACATTTGAGATGGTTCTGCTCAACCACGTTGGAGCTGTATCTCAAAGTGTCAAACATGACATTTCCTGTACCCACTAGGTGGCGCTGCGACTGTCAGTAAATATTATCATATGTATGGGTTCAGGGGCGGACCATCATCCTACTGAGGAAGGTTGATCCAGATTGGATAATGCAGGTTTGAATGAGAGGCAATCAAAATTTCCTGGCAAATGATCGAAATTCACTGTGGTGTCACGGCCACACCCTCTGGTGAAAACTCACCATTTTTGAAATTTAGATTCCCCCTGGTGTGTAGATAAGACAAAACAAATATGAAGTTGATAACATCCAAAACCTCTGAGTTATTAGAGAAAGTATAAGGGCAGGAAATGCTAATCACCATTTAATTTAAAATGGTGGACTTCCTGTTGGGTTTAGGGCATTGGAACCTGTGGCCTTTTTTGATGGTCTGGAAATGTTACATATGTGTACAAAATTTCATACATGTACGTGAAACACAGCAGTGGGAATTGAACTAAAGGTGGCGCTGTAGAGCCATTTTGAAAGGGCCATGCCTGAAACCATTAAAATACTTAAATTTTTACCAGACCTGACATGTGTGCAAAATTTCATGAGTTTTTGAGCATGTTTAGGCCCTCAAAAAAGCAATTCATCTGCCTAAATATCCAAAGCAATTACAATAGGACCTTCGCACAGGTTGTGCTCGG
>JAMQGT020010589.1:0-11637 GCA_024447675.2 Pterophyllum scalare
AGGCAAACTGTTGCCCAAGAAAAGATACTGACCTATCTATCATAAAGCAAGTATTCTGCTAAAAAAAATTAATAATAAAGGAACACTTTTTAATCAGAGTAAAGCATCAAGTCCATTAAACTTCGGGAATACTGATCTGGTCTGTTAAGTATCAGAGGAGGTTGTTAACCAGTTTCAGCTGCTTTGGTGTTAATGAAGTTAACAACAGGCACACTAGAGGGGCAACAACGAGACAACCTCCAAAACAGGAATGGTTTTACAGGTGGAGGCCACTGACATTTTTCCCTTCTCATCTTTTCTGTTTTTTCCACTAGTTTTGCATTAGGCTAGGGTCAGAGTCACTGTTGGTGGCATGAGACCATGCCTGGATCCTACAGAGGTTGCACAGGCAATGCAACTCCCCCAGGATGGCACATCAGTATGTTTGCTGTGTCTCCCAGCAGTCTTAAGGGCATGGAGGAGATTCCAGGAGACCGGCAGTTACTCTAGGAGAGTGGGATAGGGCCTTAGAAGGCCTTTAACCTGTCAGCAAGACCAGTATCTTCTCCTTTGTGCAACGAGGAACAGGATGAGCACCGCTAGAGCTACAAAATGACCTCCAGCAGCCACTGGTGTGAATGTCTCAAACCAAACAATCAGAAACCGACTTTATAAGGGTGGCCTGAGGGCCCAATGTCCTCTAGTGGGCCCTGTGGAGCTCAACTGGAGAGGGTCTGGAGAAGCCGTGGAGAACATTATGATGCCTGTAACATCATTCAGCATGACTTGCTTGGTGGTGGGTCAGTAAGAGTCTGGGTCAGCATATCCATGGAGGGATGCACAGACCTTTACAGGCTAGGCAACAGCACCCTGACTGCCATTAGGTAATAGGATGAAATCCTTGGATCCATTGTCAGACCCTACGCTGGTGCAGTGGGTCCTGAGTTCCTCCTGGTACGCAACAATGCCCGGCCTCATGCGGCGACAGTATACAGACAGTTCCTGGAGGGTGAAGGAATTGATACCCCATGCTTGCCAGAGGTGTAAGGGTTCAAGCCACAGTTTGGTGCACTGTTAAAGGATCACAGTTCAGGGCACAGGTTTTGGTCCATCTGACACTGCCAGGTTGCATCTCAAACTGTCCAGGAGCTCAGTAATGCCCTCGACCAGATCTGGGAGGAGATCCAGGAGACCACCCATCGTCTCATTTGGAGCATGCCTCGACATTGTCAGGCATGCATACAAGCACATGCGGACCATACAAACTACTGAGTAGCCTGGGAAATCCCAGCGTAGGTACCAGAGATGGTCTGATTTTTTTAAATCAATTCCTGATAAAGTAGGACCATTTAAATATGACTTGACATCAGACTTGGGTCTGATGCAACAATCCCTCCTGCTTCACAGGCTAGCACATTCAGTTTCAAGAAGCTCGGTTTAGCAAACGGCTGTCACTCAGATGTGATGCAACAAATCATCTTCTCAACCTCTCTGCTGAAGTTTCAGAACTGCAGTGTTGATCTATATTCTTGGTGATCAGCATGCATTACACAAAAATACCCAAATAATGGACTTTATTGCTTTGACACAAAAACAAGACGAAGAAAATCACAGCAGCTAAGGCTATGCTAATGACAAAAATGCAAAGTAACTCTAGCAGCCGAGTGAGCAGAAAGCCACAGAATAACCAAAAACACTGAAAACCACAACAGAAAAAACCTTAAGCTAAGCAATTATTGAGAACACTAAAAGTAATTGCAGAAGAAGAGGAGATGAACAGGTCTCTGAATAAACATGAGACGCTCTGATGGTGGTACTTCTCTCTTGTTCTCTTTGCTGATTTAAGAAGGGTCACTTTAGTCCATCATGTACAAGTTATTCATTTATTTCTGTAGTCCCTGGCAACAAAAAAACAAACAAAAACAGAAAAAAATGTAGAAAAATATCAATGTGGCACATGAAAAACCTCAGTGGTACCAACAGTTAATAGAACAATGACATTTATTCATGTTATGACAGCTTATATTTAACACATTACGAATAATATAGCAGCCTTTTGAATAACCCAGAGCACTGGTGTGACAGAAGCGGTTGCAAGAGATAGGGTGAGATGGAGGCGATGACCTGCTTTGGTGACCCCTAACGGGAGCAGCCGAAAGAAGAAGAACAAGAGGACACCGACAGCTGCAAATGCACATCTGCTCTAATCTGATCTTCATTTCAACCTCACAAGTAGGCCGAGATCGTGCAGCTTCTGCAACAGATCATTAAGCAACTTGGTTCACTGTTAGCAGGCCGTCACTAACATTTATGTTTGAGTCGGTGAGCCAAAATGAGGCCTGACTAACCACTGTTTCATTAAAGGGATTATTTACATGACGTCTCACCTGTCGTTAATGACGCTGCCGCAGCATGAATACACGACAATGGCTCCTGCTGTGGTTGCCATGGCAGCATGGATGGAGGACACCAGTCTGCAAAAAGAGAGAATACTGTCACTTATACACTTGATGGCTGCAATATGTAATAGGAACATGTAATGATCTTAGCATGGCTGAAAACATGATGAGAAAGGTAATATCTGTTCAGTTACTGTCCGCAGAGGAGACATTATGATTTTGGTGATTCTCTAGTGAACACATGGGCAAACTGTGGCCAAACTTCTTGGCCTGGCTAGTTCAAAACTTTAATTTCTTGGTTTATGATCAACATCTCTATCAATTCAGCTGTACTTTGTTTTTAGCACTAATTAGCAAGTGTTAGCATGCCAACATATTAACGCACAGCTGAGCCCAGGGGGTTTTTTGAGTCAGCATGGGCCGTTGGGGCGTGATGTAAGCACAAGCAAGGTGTGCATGTAGCTGACACCATGACTGTGCATTATCCTGTTAGTGCTGGCCATTTGATAAAGAAGATATGCATTTTATGCCTAATTAAATGACAACCTAACTTAAAAAAATTGTTATTACAATTCTGGTGAGATTTAAACTCCCCCCTGAAGAATGCAGGAAAAATCCAAGTTGAGCCTCAACGAGGTGCTAAAGGGCATATGCTTGTTGACCATTGCTTTAGAGCTGATGGATGGTGGCTAGCAGACCTTCCAGGCTCCAGCTGCCTACGTAACCCTGTAACCCCCACCCCCCTGCTTACTGTGTGGATGCCCTTTTACCCCAGAAATATACCAGACGTGACTCCGACATCACTGCCAGAGCTGATCGCACCTATTTAAGCCAATTCTTGCAATCCCAGAAAATGGAGCATTTCAGAAACGGGTCTGTGATACACACTGCTTAAAGGGCACATATCATGCTTTTAAATCCTTCCTTTTCATATGGAAATCATTCACTTGTGGTCTGTATAAAGTAGAACTGCAATGCTTTGGTCTGAATTCTTCATTATTGTAGCTCCACAGACCCCTTGTTTACCCCTGTTCTAAGGCGCGTCTTAGAGCAGCTCGTTTTAAATGTGAATGACACATTTCACACCCCCACCACCCCTCCAGGTCGCAGAGTGTTCCACTCCACCCTGTTCGGCCATTTTTGTAGTTTGATAGCAGCGATACCATTAGCTAGCGGCAGAGAAACAGGCACTTCAAAGGGGCTCTGATGCTGGAGGGCGATGTAAGGAATCGTGTGGGTTAATACACCCAACAACCAAACATTTTGACTTGTCTACTTGCAACTTCGGCAACTGAACTTGGACTACAAAATCACTGCGGGTAAAAAATGGCAGATTCACGAAATTGGTAAGCTGGAAGTCCATGTCCTTGTTTAGCAGTTCCACAGTAAACACTGTGAAGTAATAGATAATAAAATGTAACAAGGAATAGAGAAAACTGAACTGACTGAAAAATATGACCCAAAAAGAATATAGATATCTACGCAGCAACAGGACAGAATGCATTTAAATTTCCTGCACTCCTACACACTCATAGTACAGAAAAAAATTTATTTAAGGGCTAAAAAATTTGATTTTGCATGATATGTCCCTTTTAAGATGGCATTGTGTTTATTTCTAACAAAAAACCAAGTCAAGCTTGGTTCCTGGGCTTCACACTAACTACCCAAACTGCTGCCTCGTCCCAAGACTCATTTCTATAGGCCAGTGGTTCTCAAACTCTTTCCATCATCCCCCACTTTGGGGATGAAATCTCTTTACGCCCCACAAGAGTCAAAGCGAGCTTCAGGGTCAATCCAAAGTTCAACTTTCTTCCAGGTCATTTGCATCCCACCTTATATGACACCTGACATGACCCCCCCAGTTTGAGAAACACTGCTATAGGTACTTAGCTTAGAAGATTAAACCGGTGTAAAGTTCATATACTAAGTTAGCATTTGTATCGCTGCACTTCCTACTATAGTCTTGTTTCTAAAGTTTGGTCTTCGCCACAATTATGAATAATCTCAGAACACAAAAAGCCAGATGTTGGTTTAGTTTTCTATGATGCCAGGAAGTAAATTATTGGATCAAATAATACTCACTCTCTCAGCAGATTATCATATAGCACATCCTGGTCTAACTCAAATTATACATATTTTTTGGCATATCGATGTGATTCAGAGCTCTAGGAACAGTCAGACCTGCAAGTTCAGTGTACCATGATGGGATTAGCAGCACATGGCTTCAACTTTCCTAATCTATAAACAGACCTGTGACATAGGAGAACTTGGTACATCTTTATTTGAAGTGCCACTGCAGTCGAGTAAGACATGCCTAACATTCACCAGCCTCGTACCTACGTAAAGAGAAAATTGGCAAACTTATGAGATTTGCCTGATGTTTTAAAGCTACTTGTATATATTTATGGCTAACTTAGATTTAAAAGATTATGAAAAATAAATACCAGCTGTAATGTTGTGAATTTGATGAATGTTTAATTCACAATCACAGAGAAATAAGATTTTTCCCCCCTTACGGTTCAACAGAGTTATTTTGTTAAATTTAAACAGGTCATTGGATTATATCACCAATTAATTTTTTTTTTTCTCCAAACTATGAATGACTGCTTTTGCTCAGAGAAGCTCTCTCCTTGGACGCTCTCCAACCTGGCAGCACTGACACTAAGCTGCTTTGAAAACACAAAACATGTCCTTTATTCCCCAGCAGTCGCTGCAGCCATGATAGACAGTCGTCCATTTAACACACCGCTTTGTTGACTGATTTTCCTGACGGCTCTGTTTTACGTCCCCACCTACTCATCAGCACGATGAATGGAGACAAATACGTGCTACCTAACAGGCTCTGTGTGTTCAGTCCTGTCTCACTATGCTCTCTGTATTCTTTTCTTTCCCTTCACCTCTGAACAGATAGTTGCCCTTCCTGTTAAAAGGGATTTTTTCCTTCCCACAATCGCAAAGTGCTTGCTCATCGGGGACCGACTGATTGCTGTTTTGTTTTTTTCACCAATACTGTAAGGTCTTTATGGAATCAAGTGCCATGAGGTGACCGTGGGATAATTACTTAGCCATTGTTAATAACAGATGAGAGGCTTGAGTGAAATACAAAGATAAATGATTTCTTA
Organism: Pterophyllum scalare; assembly: GCA_024447675.2. Taxonomy (NCBI): domain Eukaryota; kingdom Metazoa; phylum Chordata; class Actinopteri; order Cichliformes; family Cichlidae; genus Pterophyllum; species Pterophyllum scalare. Next base: position 5,501 of record JAMQGT020010589.1, read on the forward strand.
GGAATGGGGGAAATCAATGCTGCACAAATTCCATCCTGAGGACTATTTTAATTTTTACTTTACCACCAAAAATTAAGGAAGTGTGCATATACTAACAGTAATTATAACAAGGTATCTCAAAGGTCTGTCCTAATGTAGAGTTTTTATTTACTAATTCATTTATGTATCTTACAAGATATACAGCAGCCGATTGTTTAACCATCAACTTCTTCAGTTTCCAAACTCAAACAATCTAACAGCAACATTTGAACAGTTTAAGTTGGACTAGTTGACATAAAAATCTTCTACACTATGGCTAGCTACAGAAGTATGTTTAGGTTAATACAGAGAAAATATGGATAAGTCCATGTTGATAGTCCCTGATGGGCAGAGAGAAATACCATCCTATGGCAGGAAGAAGACAGTGAAAAACAATCAAACTTCAGCCAAGAGAAAGTCCCAGATGAGCCCGACCTTAACACGAGGTTAGTCATTAATATGTTGCTGCATGGTCTGAACAGCTTGATCTTCATTAATGAAGAATGCAATCAATGGTTTCAACTGTTTAGACAGTTTTTGGCATTGTCAATTAAACATGCCTAAAATTTAACTAGATATCTGAGTGTTTCTTGGTTTTAGACTAGTCAGTTAGTCTAAATTTTTTCCTTGTTTAGTCGACTAAGACATTAGTCGCTAGGAACAACTCTAATTCAGTATGACCCAAAATGTCTCACTAATCCCATAAACTCATCAAGAAAGTCCTAACAGAGGTCAGTTTCAGGGGCTGTTTTACCTTTAGACTTCTACAGGACTTTTCTGCAGCCACAGTTATTGCCCCTGGTGGACATAAAAAAGAATGCACGTTTAAGGCACTCTCACACAAGTTTCACTTTTCAGGCCCAGAAGCCACCTCCATTTCTTATGCTGTCTGTGTTTAGGGCAACCAGAAGTGGCTGAAGTTGAAAAGAGCAGCAATAAATGCCACTGATGCATGTTTCCTGGTCTCAATCATGATACCACACCTTATAATGAGAGCTGATAGCAATTTCCCCTACATCCACTAGGGTATTATTACACATGCATCCACAAAGCCCCAAACTCTCCCAGTCTGAGTGACTAATGATTACCATTTGCACCCAGACACACTCAGATTTAGAAGGTCAAAAGACTGCTTTCTTTCATTTTTAAATGGTGTGCTACAAATGGCAGTGCTGAGAAACAAACCTGTTGTCACCCTTTATGGGCGAATGCGGCCACGCTACCAGCTTCAGCGAGCGAACGATAACCATGTGACACGCAAATACAAAACCACAGGCCTGAGCTGGGAAAATTTAACAGGCCTCTCTCTCTTTCCTCCACAAACTCAATCCCCTCACCCCGGCCTAACTGCCTTCTAAGGCTGTATGGCCTCATACTCTGTCACAAGACTCAGTTTATACAGCCAGTTCATTGTGTGTCCGCCAGTAACCCCCTCTCTCCATCCTGCTGCTCAAAAGTTGAGTTCGATGGGGTGAGGAGTGTGCAGTGGGGAAAAAGGGAAAGAATGCTTTGTTGCCTTGTTCGGTAATGTTGTCTTTTCTTTCCTGCTGTGTCAGGCCAGCGAACAACCTCAGCTTCCCTTTCAGTGCAACCAGGTCTTCACACTGACTGTTTTGTTGCACATGGACGACTTGCTCTTTCATGTTTTCTCACTCTCTCTCTCTCTCTCTCTCGCTCACACACACACACACACACACACAGAATCTGACAGTCAGGAGTGGTGTTTTCGTTCCTCCAGTAAATGGGCTACGTAATGCGTAGGTCCATGGGCACTGCACCAGAGCAGAAGAAAGTGACAAGAGAGGCAAAAAAAGCAAACAGGGTAAAGTGCATTTCATGGAAAGAAGGAACTCTCGCTCTCAGAACCCCTTAATTGTAAAAATGGAAGCTGAAACATCACTGGCTGCTTCGTTGTCTATACAGGAAATCTTCAGTTTGCATGCAGCAAATTTTATCGTTTTACTTGACGCAGTGAAAGCGAATCGAAAGCACTAAAATATGACTGACTATTCTTGTCAAAGAGTAGAAATAAAATTTTTTTTAAAAAGGCCGGTTGCTTCCAAGACGGGGACCAGGTCTGCGACAACTCAGTCAGCTTCCCTCTTCAAACCAAGTTTGGCGATAAAACAGAAATCACTTTGCGACTGAAAGAGGTCAAGTTGGCAATTATATGCAATCAGACTGCATAATACAGGGATAAACTGTGATAAGTCGCAAATCTATTGCCGTCCACATCATAGGTGTCCCAGAGCCAGTGGCCAATCGGGAGCACATTTGGCCGGCTGTGAACAGTCAACTTAATGTGCCAACACTTTTTCACATATGTGTCATCAACTGGCACTAACATAAAGTTGATTGTTTAGGGATAATAAACACAGATCCTTCAGGTGTCCAATTTATGTTATGTTTGTGGTACCAAGCATGATACAGGCAGAGGAACTAGATATTACTTCCATGGTTTAGTGATGGAGGACGAGCAGTGCAACATCCCCTCAGGCACCGTGGCTTGTAAGAACGATCTTTTCCGATAGCTGAACATTTGTAAATGAGCAGAAGCGTTATTCAGGAATAGGCTTCGGTGTTTTCCAGTGCATAGCTAACTCAGCAGTCGGCCCAGACCGGAGCTCAGAGGAGGATTAGCCAGAGTGACAGCTTACAAATGAGTGCTGAACTGAGCTGTGCAAAAGTCAACCAGTCACACGGATGCACACAACACCCCAAACACAACACATACCATATCAATTAATACTAATGAGATTCAAAGTTATACACGTTGGTAATGTAATGATTTTGTTCACATGGATTGTTCAACTCAAACAAAAATTTCCTGTGTGACTGCTTACTGGAGTGAATGTCGGTCCAACTGATGCTGAGTTTTTGTGGCCAAATTATAAGAAAGTATAACACTGATATCAACATGCATATCAGCTGATATACGATAAAATATTGATATAAAGAAAAGGGAAAGTTGTGAGGTTATTAAAAATTTTATCTATTCAAAATCGGTCTTTTGGGGGGTGACTACATGTGTATGCACAATCAGTCAAAGCAACGAGTCTGCGTTACCTTATTAACATGTAGTCGTCTTATTTCTGGCCATTTGATAAATAGAAGCATATTTTATGCATGTGTAAGTTAAGGCCACTTTATAATAAGAGCTTTAAAATAACTGTCAGTCCTGATGATTTTCCTTTTGCAGGGGAAAATCATGTTATTGTTTCTCAACTTTGCAGCAATGTTAAAGGCTACATAGCCCCTTACCATAACACCACAGAACTGTATATAAAAGATGGAAATAGCAACTGTGACATCACCAGTTGGTTTCATTTTTGAAACCTCAAGCTAAGTATTTTCAACCAAGGTTATTATAGTTAACTAAAACTAAAAATTAAAACTAGATTTGAAAAATCATTTTAGACAACTAAAATAAAATAAACAATAAAACTGAAACAGGAATGTGAAAAACTAAACAAAAAGAAACATAGTGGAAATAGCCTTAGTATTTGTTAGCTTGGTAAAACTTTAATCACAGCTTGCTGACTTTGATGGATGCGTTCACTGAGACTGACTTCAGTTCATGTAAAGGGAGCAGAAAAAAACAGTAGACTGATCTACAGCTTTTACGGAGTAGAGGTATAATTTACTGCACAAAAGGACTCTTTCCAACTATCTGCAAGGACCGCATGCTAACACAAAGCTAGCTGTCTGGCGGCGGGATAGTCGCATGTCTATTCTGCTGACAATAAGTAACTGCAACAACATCGGGATTAAATGAGCATGTTTATGTGCCTTTTATTTGTTTTAGAGCCCTGACTTCAGTTCAGGAGATGAGGCTTGAGGTGGCACCGTCTCTTTCTGTCATGTTTTCATTTCTTTGGTGAGGAGACCCCTTCTCGAATGATAAAACGTAGGCGTGAGCATTCACATCTTGAGTCTGAAGGTGCAAGCACAAATTTTAAAGTCCCTTCACAGCACACGCATGCCTACAAGTGCTCTTCTCCTCCACCTTTACATACTATGTATGTAGACATTTTCTATCCACATACATAAAACATGACGAGGCAGAACGTGATGTCAATCTCGGCCACTGTATTTAAGATGGTGGGGCATCATGGGAACTCCCACAAACTGGTGCCTGCCCCTGTTTGTTTTTAATGGATTAATTCTAAGTTTACGAGAATGCATGAATTTGTTGGAAAATGGAATTACACACTAATCAATGTATGAGTACAACATTCTTTTTTTCCAATTTAAATCCACTCAAAGAGCTACTGTAGCGTTAACAAGTTTTTTGGCTGGCTTTCAGCTTTCCTGTCAGCGTTGTTAAAACATAAACAGTAATATAGATCTTCTGTGTTTGATAGGGATTCATACCAGTGTGTGTGCGCATGTGGTCAAATGGTGCGTTCACACCAAGTGCAAAGTTTTCAATGAGGCAAACTGATGCAAATTCATGGCAGGCAATGCTTATTGAATTAAATATTTTAACTCTGGTGAAACTCCTCGTTCTGCTGGCTGTTAGGCCTAGAGACCAGCTGGCAAACATTTGCAACCCCTGGCCACTAGGGAAAATATGTATTCTGTGGCCATATGGCGAATCGTCGTTAGAGGTTACAAAAGAAGGCACACGAAAGACACCAACTTGTCTGCAAACATTAGCCAACTGCTAGCCAAGGGGTAGTAAAACTTGAAAAAGTATGAGGAAAATTTTCATGTTCAAAGTCCTCCATGCAAACTACCAAAAACCAAAGCAATCACAAGGCGGTTTTCGGTGCACCACCGTATACCTCTTTGGTTGCCAGATGGTTGTCAACTGGTCTCTAGGCCTGTGTGACTGTTGCCGTAGTGGTGAATATTCGTGGGTTTCCAATGCAACTGTATTCATATGAGTAACTCAATGCAAAATTTTGATTTGCTTCTGCTGGTTTATGTTGTGAAGTGGAAATTATGTGACAGTGCATCATAGGCTATGCTGTACAGCAGGGATCATCAACTACATTTGTCCAAGGGCCAGAATTTTTCTTGGCATACACTGTGAGAGCCAGATGCTCCATAAAATACAATTAATATTGTATCCTAAATAATATATTATTATTTGATATATCAATTTTCCTTTCAGATTTATACTATTTTTAATGATGTGATGTGCAAGTCTTGGCACTTGCATGCTCTTCTCTGTTATACTGATGTTTGTTATGGAGACACCGCAATTGTTTGCAGTTGTGCTCATTATAGATATAATGAGCATGGGAAACAATGAAATGTTACATGAGAGCAACAAGTTTATATATGCAAAATTTACTTTTCAGAAGGTTTTTTTAAAAAAAAATAATATAGAAACATGAAGAGTACAGATGCAAAACCTTCTAAATCTGCCTGGATACTTTTCTTTTAAAATAGCATGTTTTTTGTTTTGTTTTTTATCTGGATCCTATGGTAAATTTTAGTAATTTCTTGAAATCACACGGTCCAATCTTGCATTCTGATTGGTTCTAGTGACATGGAGACATTTACAGGCAATGGGAAGTGGCGTTTGGAGGCTTTTGATAATTTGGACTAGTCAGGGATGGGTATTTAACAGGTTATGACGCAACATAATTGATTGGCGTACAGTAACTGTGGCTAGAAAGCACTGGCGGGCCGGATGTGGCATGCGGGCCGCCAGTTGACATTCCCTGATGTACAGAAACGGCTGATTTAGACCTGTGCCATGAATCTTCGCAGAACCTATGACGTGACCTACATATGTGGCCGACAACGTTACCGGGAATTCATGCTTTTGTATGGTGCTTTGTGTTAATTACCTTGTCTTTGTGTCCCAGTGTTTTACATACAGTGCCAGCCACAACAGAAACAAAGAAAGCTGGGATTATTTCCTTTCTGTATTCCTACTCTGTTGAAGTCAGTTGTTTTTATTTTTTAAATCTGTCCCCATGTTTTGCCACTTCTTCGTAAATTCCCTCACATCCCCCATACATCAGTTTTGGAAAACTCCCTCCAGAAATTTGCTGACATCTGTGAGTCCTTATATATTGAGACTATTTTTATTATTCCTTATATTGAGGACATAATTGTTATTCTTTCATTGATAAATTAAAAAACTGTAGCAAAAAAGTAGT
>JAMQGT020010590.1:0-54402 GCA_024447675.2 Pterophyllum scalare
TGCTTCTCTTATTGAACCAGTTGCTTTCGTTCAGCCTCCACATCAGCCAGCTGGCAATGAGTTATTGTTAGTGTAGCACTAGCCACTCTGTGCAGTTGAGGAAGGTGTGACGCTAGGTTAATGCCAGCCTATTAATCCTTCACTGAGTCAGCGACCGGACCCTGGCAGTCCCAGTTTCAGGCTGCTAATCTCTCGCCACCCCTCCCCTTCACCCGCAGAGCTTAATTCCTCCACAACACTGCTCAGTTCTGCTGTCCTGTGACGTGCACTCAGCCCGGGGGCTTATGCTCCAGAGTTAGACCAATGAATACTCATATTCTGTATCACAACCTGTCTCTTCTTTTAGTCTTCAGTGCCTCAGCTTCAGAAATTGCAGTGTTTGGTGTATAAACTGCACAATAGCAACACTAAAGTAGCTCAAACTGACCTGATTGGCCAGACTCTAGCATTAGCTCCAAATTAAGTGATTAATATGATCTGGCTAAACTGTTTGTCTAACTGTTTTTGTTCTTTTCCCCCGTTTAACAATTTGTGCGTTTGTTTTTCTTAGATCTTAGCTGTGACCTTTTTAATGAGCACAGAAGAGAATTATGTCCAAAGCTACAAAATTAAGACCTTGCAGAAATATCTCCGCAACACTGCACATATTTTCTCTACTATACTTTATACTTGAGAGACAAACAAAACTAGGGATGCACAGAGCTGTCGGGCCGTCCCAACTGCCTTTTTTTGTAGTAATCTATAATAAATAAGAAGCTAAGTGCTTTTTTGTTGTTATTTAGGAGACAGCCTGAGCAGTCCTGCATACCTTCACTAAGGCTGAAAATGACCTCTGCTCCATGCACAACTTAGTGAAGACACAAAATGTTCAGCAATCCCCTATCTTGGAATCGTAATGATTCCTTCCAAACATTACTGGATCTGGATCCAGATTGACTTGGAAAGTTGGTCATTTTAAAACTACAGCTCTAGTAAAAATTTCACGTGTTTTTAACTGTTTGAATAATCCTGATAACAAACAGGCAAACTGAAGCAATCACATAACAACAACAGACATAAGTATAGGCTGCTGGTCAAATTTTTATTTCTATTCTATTATTATGCTCTTTACATCAATTATATAGCAAGAGAACAGGTTGTCCTCTGTCCCCCATGCATGTGTGGGGGAGGAGTGTTTCTTTTGTTTTGTTTTTTTGGTTGGTGTTTCTGAATACAGAAAGTATATACTTTATTTTACAGAATCAGCTCATGTAGCCTTGATTACCCCTGAGCTGTCTGTTGTGCCTTACTGTTCTTGATCTCCACCCACTGACCTTAAAAAGCTAAAGAAGTCAGTGGAAGGTCAGGGGTCAGTAGCACAGCTTTACCCCACAGCTTCACTGCTTTCTGTCCACATAATTAACCATCACAGTAATAGGTACTCATTAGGCAACTGCAGGAATCCAAGCTGTTTATTTTACTGTACTTACACAAGCTTATCTTAAAGCCTTAGGATGCTTTGCATGTCAGACGGGTAAGTTAACGAGTGCCTGTTTTAGTTCACGTCCACTGAAAGTAAATGTCTTCCATAACTTTTTGTAGGACTGAATACTGCGATAGTGCTACTAAATCACACGGTGTAGTGTGTTGCAGAGATATTTCTGCAAGGTCTCGTCTTCTGCTTCTCTTCTAAATTTACTGCCCACTTTATTAGGCACATCTTTCAACTGGGTTTTGCCTTCAGTACTGCTGTAATTCTTAATGGCACAGATTCAACAAGGTGCTGCAGACATTCCTCAGAAATTTTGGTAGACGTTGACATGACAGCATCACACGGCTGCTGCAGATTTGTCAGCTGCACATTCATGATGTGAATCTCCCGTTCCACCACATCCCAAAGGTGCACTATTGGATTGAGATCTGTAGAGTACAGTGAGCTAACTCATTGTCATGTTCAAGAAAACACTTTCAAATTCAAGCTTTGTGACATGGCGTGTTATCCAGCGGATGGGACGTGGTCAGCAACAATACTCAGGAAGGCTAAAAATGATGCCCAGTTGTTACTGAAAGGCCCAAACTGTGCAAAGAAAATACTCCTTACAGCATTGCATGACCGCCACAGCTCGAAGCAGTCAGTCCATTGTCTTCTGACCTCTGACGTGAACAAGGCATTTTCACCCAGAGAACTGCAGCTAACTGGACATGTTCTCTTTTTTAGACCATTCTCTGTAAACTTTAGAGATGGTTGTGTGGGAAAATCCCAGTGGATCAGGGTTTTCTGAAAGACCAGCCCATCTTGACACCACCAACCATGCCACGGTCAAAGTCACTTAAATCACTTTCTCCCCCTTCTGATGCTCCAGCAGGTCATTTTGACCATATCCCTAAATGTGCTGCAGTCGCTGCCGTGTGATTGGCTGATTAGATATTTCTGTAAATGAGTAGCTGAACAGCTGTACCTAAGAAACTAACTGAAAATACGCTGGATAAATGATTAATATAATTTTATAGTTCTGGTTAAGACAGTCATTTTTACTTTTTTTTTTTTTTAATAAATCAAACATTCATGGTTCATTGCATAAAAAAATCAGTGAGTGCCTCCCACCAGACCCCCACACAATCAGGTAATTTTTCTGAATGAAATCTTTGTTAAATTTGATGAAGCCAAGTTAAGTTTTACCTGCAAACTCTGAATATTTTCCATGTTACAGGCTCTCAAGAGTTCTTTTTTTTTTTTATAGTGTCTTAAGCAAAGGAGACAGCCACATTATGTTTTCATGGTTGAAAAACACATTTAAACCCTTTTTAGAAACTGCAGCCATATCAGTTTAATACACACTTGTAAAATAAAATAAATCATATTTGTTCAGCATGTGTGTGTGTTTTTGTTTTTTAATTTAACTAGTGGAGCACCTCTATCATGTGATCTATCATCATTTCAGTGGCAAAACTGCACCAGTTCTGTGTCTGTGGTGTAGAGAAATGGAAACACATTGTTACTCTGGATGTTTGATCTGCTTTCTGATAATTCACTGGAGCAAACTTCAGAAAGGGTGTTTTGTGTAAACTTTCATGGGTCACATCATCATGTGGGATGGGCGATTGGACACCGCAAGTTGCATCATATCAAAGGTTTTTACCTTCATTTTGATGTCAGGCTCAACTTCTTGCTATAATTCTTTTTTTATTGTTCGAATATTTGATAGCAGTCTTCATGTGGTTTAATCCACTGTTAGTTGTAGACACATACATTTATAACTTGCATTGTATTTTGTCCTCCTTAGGCACTGGCTGGCCACCTACTTTGTCATCTGGTACGGTGTCCCCTACATGACGTACGACATCTTTGCCATGTACCTCAGTCACTACTACCGCTTCCACGTCAAAGGGCACGAGGACTACAAGCAGCATTCACTGAGGACCATAAACTCCTTTGTCCGCAGGGAGTTCCTGCTGGTCCTGCATCACATTGCCCTGCTCACCATCCTGCTGCCTGTCACACTGGTGAGGAGGGCTGATGGGAAAAATGAGGGAGGGACTGAGACAGCGTTTATGAGGCCATGTCAGTAGCACAGATGAATAATTAAGATAACTAACAGTCACACAGGCAAGCACTGTTAGCGATAGACTACTAGCTTGCTACATGGGATACTAGAAGGAATTAGCAGCACTGGTGCTAAAGCCGGTGTTCATCTTCACCCTTTCAGATGTCATGGTTTAATATTTTTATATATATAATCAGCTGACTCTCCAGTCACTGTCTCCTTAAATATTAGTTTCCTGTGCTGGAGCTTCCACAGCATTTCCATAGATTCCACTGATAGTTCTTTAAGTGCTTGGTCATCTGCGCTGGTAGTTAGTCGGGGTGGATGTAGCTCAGGAGGTAGAGCATGTCATCTAATAATTGAAAGGTTGGTGGTTTGATCCCTGGCTGTTGCATTCTGCATTGGGCAGTGTCCTTGGGCAAGATACTGAACCCCCGAGTAACTCCGAATGCATTCATTGGATTGTGTTTGTTAATGTTAGATAGAAAGCACTTGTAGAATATGTGTGTGTGTGAATGAGACATCCTGCATTAAGCTCTTTGAGTGCTCATGAAAAGTAGAAAAGCACTATATAAAAACCAGTCCATGTACCATTTGTGGTCTGCTTCATCCAAGAATATGATCTACTTCCTCCCCCTCGCAAATTTTGATGTCCTCCTCACCCTGAGTCAGGGCCTCTGCTGTGTACTAATATACTGAGTTTAAATTTCACTCATTACCTGTTGTGCAGTTCCACTAATAATGTAAGTTTGACACAAAGTCGTGATCCACCCAAATGGTGCGCCTTGAGGATTACCTCAATAGCAAACAGAAGAGAAGAGCAAGCCACCTGGGAGGGAAACACGAGAAGGGCATGAAGGGCTGAAGCTCACTGGTTAAGAGTGAGGGCACCAGTAAATTGATTGCAGATGCCTCTGTTCTCTCAGAGGGATTAAACAAGTAAAATTATAAAAATGCTAAAAGTGTGTGGTCACATATACTTGGGCAGGCTGCCCTGCTATATTAAAGTCTGTGTGGGGATACACGGGTATTATTTACATGACTTTTTAAAGGAAAATTACCAAATCAAATATGCTATGACTTGATTATTTTCCATAATAGCAAATTGAAGGTGTTGGGAGGCATTAAAATCTGTCATTGGATGTGAGGTAAGCAGCTACGTGAGGACGTCAGTGCTCTTAGTATATACCAGTGATTTTAATGATGTTAAATATGTTTAGCTTTCAATCAGGCATTATTTTATGGTACTAGATTCATCTTGAAGGAGGTTAATATTCTCTTCATGTCTTCTTTTATAACTGTCCACTGCCAGTAAAGCTTTATTAGTGAGTACTCTAATGTTGTGCAGTGGTTTCAAATCAATCCTTGCTTTAAGCTGCAGTACCTCCTAATGATTACTTAAGTGGTGGCAAAAAATAGATTTCATTCTGCAAGTTCCTTCTTTTTTCTTTTTAAACCTGAGTTGAGATAAATGGACTTCTGCCTGGAATTAAGAGGAAACGAGTAATTTGATTTAAAAAAAAAAAAAAAAGCTCAGGAAAGTGGTTTGCCGTAATATCAAAAACATGCGTCATCATGCTAATCCACCATAACATCTGTTATCTCACTGCTTTGTTAATGTACAGTAAACAGTTCCTCAGAACTGCTGCACATGCTTTTAAAGCTGGTTGTGGATTACAGAGTCAAGCATACGTATAAACAAATCTTCAGCACAACATTTTCATACTTAACCAAGCATCGACGTCTTTTTGAATTCCCTTCAGTGGTGTCTGAAAGCATCATTATCAGTGTAGCTGTGAAGCAGAGTGTTTTCCTTCCTCTTTAGGGGACTGAGAAAGGACCGAGAAAACCACAGAAACAATGATGGTGTCAGTTCTGCTACAAATAGGTGGCTTAAACTAATTAAGAGTCCTTTCACAGGCTGTACTGAGTTGGTGCTGAACAACTTTTAATATGGCATTTTTCAAAAACAAGTAGAGAATAAAGGAAATAATAATTACAATAAAATGGAAATAAGGAGGAGTGAAACAAATAATAGTTTCCATCTCTGCTGCTCTCTGAGCACGATACATGCACAGAGGGTTATGCCGCAGGGAGATGCTAGTAATTGTCCTAAAGGTCACTGAAGTTGTTGCTAGGTGCTTTTTTTGGGTAAACATTTTTTTTTTTCTTTTAGCTAAAGCAGTGTGAGACACTTGCAGCTTTAACTCCCGTGTTGGTAACGTGGGAGTTAAAGCAAAGTATGATGGTCACTATTGGGAGTGAATAGGGTGTCTGGCACCTGAGCTAAAGTTCTACTATTAAAAAAAACATCCAACCCTCAAAGTGAAAACCCAGATCATACTCAACCAAAGTAATTATAGTCTCAAACTGTAAGTTAACACTAGAAAAACAGGCTGCACCCACAAACTGTATGGGTCAAATGGATGCACGCACGCACACATGCGCATATTTGCTAAGTAATGCACTAAACTGAAGCCAGAACCGAAGCACAAACCTCTTGGATGGTCCACAACACAGCAAGCCATGTTATATGCTACAAAACAGCCAACAGCACAAACACAGAGGAGAGGTCCTGTTAAGTGATTTGATACAATGGAGGTGAGTCTGATCAGTTTGATTGGCCTTTGACAGTACAAAGTGGCCACGCCCCTAATCCCAGTATACAGGCAGATGAGTTATAAAATACTACATATAATATATGCTTACAAACACCACTCGTGTTATAACAACAAAAGCTAAAATTAACACTGAAATTAATGAAGGCTTAACTAAAACTAAAAGTTTTATAACATTAAAAAACTGAATGGAAAGTAGCAAGCCCAGGCAGGAACATATTTGAAACTAAACTGAAAAGAAGAAAACAATTAAAACAGAATTAAAATAAAAACAAATCTGTATTCGACTAACAACTATCTTCTAATGTGCATTTCCCCCCTAAACCCTACTGCTCGAATAAAGAGGAAAACAAGTGCTTTTCCAGTGGGAATACAAAGCCGGGAGGGAAAGAACACACAGCTAGTAGTTATTGATTGCTTGCATTTGTTCAAAGAAAGAAAAGTATTCATTTGTCCTTGACATCCTTGAATTGTAAGTGTTTCAAACTGGGGATGTGTGAAATAAAAACGATGGGTGTATGCTGTTTTCTGCTGAAATATGAGTGTTAGAAGAACAATAGCAGCCAGGCAACGATCTCTGCAGCATTTAAAAATACCCAAGGCCTGTAAGAAATATTTTAATTGAAAATACACTGACTTTAATCATGGAATTGGACGACGCTGGCAGCAGACCAGAGGCTTTTAGTGCAGGTGTGACAGGCAAACCGCTGAACCCAAGTTCACTGTTTGACATCAAGCCTCTATTTTAACTACTCAAATATGAGCATAATTAATGGCTCTGTTTGTGTTTTTCATACCTATACTGTTTCCTTTATCTACAACAGATATTCTAAAATGTTTTAGATGTAAATAATTGTTTGTTTGTTTTTAATAATTTGTATGTAGACAAAATATTTTGTGCAGAACTACTGTAAAATCAATGCTTCTGCAGCAGCAGCAGCACATCGTTTACCCATGGTCAAGTGGAAAATGATAATAAAATAAAAGCTTATAATGTTTAGGACAGTACTGTATGTATTTTTTAAAGTCTTGAGCTCATTGCGTTATATTTTCCTAGGAAATAGGGGCAATGATTTATTGAAACGTCTACAAATATAAATGGAAATCCAGTATATAAGACAAAGCAGAGTTTATACCATGAGCTTGACAGTGAATATTTTGTTAAGGTCAGGGACCATGTGAAGTGTGAATGAATTGAGGACCCAAGCGCAGGCCTGTGGAGCCAGACTGGATTTAACATAAAGTGAAATCCATCAAAGGTAAAACACAGAGTACAAAAAGGAAACTACAAAAACATAACACTAGAAAAACATACTGAGAACCGAAAGCTTGGGAAACACACTGGGGCTGGGAACAGATGCCCTGACCGAGGACAAGGGGAGATGGTGACAATATACACTCAGAATGATAGGTAGAGGAAGTGAAGAACACTGGGGAGAACAAGACACGAGTGAACAAAATCTCAGGAGACAAGACAAAGGAAGCAAAACTAAAAGCAAAGCACAAGAACACAAACTCTCAAAATAAAACAGGACATGTGATAACGTAACGGGGAAAACAGGAACATGAAGAAACTTAAAACAGGAGACTTGACACAAGAGGATGGACCACTGAGGGATGAATTAAACTAAAGCAACTAGTAGTTAACAAGATTAAATATGTCCAAAGAAAAACTTTGGAAAGCCGTCAGAAAACCTAGAGAGCTATTGTTGAGGACCACTTTATAAATAAAGTCTGGCTCCTTGGAAGCAGAGCATAAAGAAATGAGGGTGACTCAAGACTTGCACAGGATGACCCCACTCTGGTTTAAGAAAAAGTTCTTGATCTTCTCATTAGTTACTCACTTTGATGATTCCATTGCTCAGGATTCAGAATAGACCTTTGTGGGTGACAAAGGTCTGTTACCTCATTTGACAGAGATTTATGCCCTTTTCTGTTATTTCTGACCATTTAGTAATTATTATATAATATTAATTATACATGAGTAAATGTCAAGGGGTTTGTTGTAACTTCTTTAGGGGCTGCAGTTTCTGTTTGGAGACAAATCTTATAACCAAAGACACTTTGTACTATGTTTGACTACAAACTGGTAGAAACACTTGAGTTAGGTTCTGCAGGCTCTTGGCTCCAGACTCCAAAGTTTACAGAACATGTAATATAGCCACTCTCTTTTCCAAATAGTATCCCAGGTTAGCAGGCCAGGTGCAGTGGAAACCCAACCCTTTGTTTACAGTGGCTACATGAGATCACATTACCCTACATTATTCAGCTCCAGCTGCAGTCATCCTCTCTCTTCTCTAAACTTTCCTTGCCTCCCTTTTGTTTCTCCGGTTCCCTCACTCATTGGTGCCACACCACTTTGGCCTGCCCGTGTAATACATGAGCTGGTAGAATTTCTTCGCCAGGATATTTAAGGACAGTTGCATGCAGGAGGAAGAAAAGACTAGTTTTTATTGTATTTCATTTAGATGTATTAATTTAAGAGTCCAGATTGTTGTTCATTATGGCTGCTGGCCTGGTTTTATTAGCCTGTGCTGTTCCTGTTTATGACAGGTCATAATTTGAAGCCTGTTGCATCAGCAAAAAAGGCATGTTGATAATATCGGGGGTTTTTCCACATAAAAACATTACTACGATGGCCATCCAGGGTTATTCAGGTTCACCCGAGTATATTTTGAAATTCTAGTATTTGTAACACATTTTTCATCTGTCTGAAATAATATTGCCACCTACATTTTATTTGCTAGTTTTCTTGCTCCTATTTTGAAATGTCATCACTGCTAACCAGCTACCCGTGGCCCGTCCTCTCTAGGGTTTCTTTACTATTAGTTGGACTGCTGGTGAGTTCCTCTTCTCTGGCTATTTGCTGTGATCCTGATGACAGAGTTCTCCCACAGATATCTGTCCAGAATTTGATGAATGATATAGTTTCAGGCACCACTTGCACAGACAGTTCAGTTTATGCCATCCTCCAGATAAGAACACTATCACCAAGCAGTCTAGCAGTCCTTGGGCTTCAGTATAGCCAAAGCAAATTGAGCCCGAAAATAGTGATAAGTCAGAATACAGAAGGGGTCATTTCAAAACTCCCCACCTCTTGGCAGGTTGGCGGACGGATGAATGCAGTAACTCAAAAACCATGTGATCTAGGATGTTCAAACTGATACCATAAATGCATCTACTAAAAATCTTGCACAAGTTTGAATTTCAGCAACCCTTACCTCAAGACCAAAAACATCCAACCCTGGACCTCTGACCTGGACCCAGGTCAGAGGTCATGTTTTCTGAAAATCTTGTGATCTGGAGAAAGACGCCATCTTGGATTTTCATCCGTAAATGTACCATAGAGCTACTAAAAATCTCAGACCACTTAGTTCTTACGATATTAATGCCACTCACAGAAAGTGACAGTATTCTCAGTGGTTTATTACAATTTTAGCATTTCTTATTGCTGGTTCTTACTTAGCCATTTCCTTTTAATTAATATGGTGACTAGGGATGTGCGCAACTAGATGACTAATCTTCACTACTGTCACTTGTCAGTACCAGACGTACTAGTCAGTCAGCCTTATTATTAAGATTTTAATTGATGCCTGGTGCAGTAAATAGTTGTCCTAAATGTTATGCAGCACCAGATGGAACTGCAGCCCTGACATCATTGTAGAAAAATCCCATAACACTGTGAATCTTGGCCTGATATTTTTATTAGGTCTAATATTGTTAATTATTTTTGAATTTTTACGACGCACCTCCCGGGAAACACTGTCATTCCCTCCCGTGCATTTCCGGCTACTTCCCCCGAGTTTGTACAAAGAAGCGAAAAAACTAGAGGGACGAATGTGTTTGCGCCTTAAAATAAAAACTGACCACAGCAAAGAGTAGGACCCAGGAGCGGAAAAAGTCCCAGCATTTTATGTTTCTGTCGGCCGGCACCACGAGTATAACACTGGGACACAACCAAAAGGTAATTAACATATGCAATGCACCTGCACAGGTATAAATGCCAAATGAGAACAGGTTCTCAAACATTTTACCTGGTAAAATAAAGCTTTGAAAAAAAAACAAAAGAGGGAGGTGGAGAGGGAGGTCTGTGCTTCACTGCTCAGGCTGCGGCCCCGCAACCCGGCCCCAGATTTTTTAAAAATGGATGGATGGATGTTGGTGTTGTATGATTATTTTAGATTTTGGCTTTTATTGAGATGCGTGTCATGAATTGTAGAACAACGAGCATAGTTCGTGATGTCCGGCACAATGTGCCACACTTTTAAGTCGCATTTTGTTTGTTTTTCGAATGTTTTTTTCTCATATTTTAATGATGTGTAAACATCGTTTGCACTAACGTGTTTTCATATATTTAACATTAATTGATTTTAAGTTGTTTTTCTTCTAACGTGCAGTGTTCACAATACCCGGTGCCACACAGTCAAGCAGCATTTAAAGTGCGATTCATTATAGAAGAATGTGATTAATGGTTTCAGACGCCTGATATCTGAATGTTTCTTAGTTTTAGACTAGTCGGTTAGTGTATTTTTTTTCCCCCTTGTTTAGTCACCAGAACATCCTTAATGGTGACTAAAGTCACTGAGGCTCATATGCACCCTGAGGCCTGTAATTATGGGTTCTCGTGCCACCCAAAGATTCTACTGCCAGGAGGCTGAGGGGGAGCACTGGCGGCTGACAGTACTTTTGTCCCTGTGACCACTGATTTTAAAGTTAATTTAAATAAATAAATGCTTCAACAAAGAGTGCCTGAAGGCATGACAAATGGAAAGACTTCATCCTAGAAGGACTCTTTGGGAATCAGACCACTTGTTGGAGGACTTAGTGTTCTTCTTCTGGCTGATTACAGTTCCTTATCACTCTAGCAGTATATCCGTGACCAGTTTGGGTGATACTCTATAACCTATAAGAACCTAAACATCTAAAGGGCGTAACATTTTATGCAATCAAGTTTTGAAACTCTCAAAGTTGGCTTCTTAGAAATCATTATAAGACAAAAGTTTTTCCTGCACTGCAAGTTGGTGTTTGAGGGGGGAAATACGGGTACAGTAATGTTTTAATAATGTGTTGTATAAAGTTAACACACGCACATCCTTGGCAGCTGGGGGCGGGATGAGGTAGCCAGGTATTCTGGTTGGCATGGTGTAATGTTCCCGTCTGTGGTCTCTGTCATTGTTTTGTAGCCAGATGGCAAAGCCACGTCTACAGCAGCTCATGCTTTATTTATCAACGGCACTCCGAAAGCTGGGCTACCAGACAGTGCTTGTCTTTTGTCTGGAGTCTCTTTGTCCATCTAGACTGGCTCATCTACTCTAGGGTGCCAGCTCTAACCACACAGCACTGTGCTGCTGGTCAATATTTGAAAGCTTCATTCATTAGCTATGTACAGGACATCCCCCACCCCGCCTTTTTGGCCACACTGAAGTTGTGGTAGAGTAACATACCTGCCTCTGTGGTTGTGGGCTTGTATAAGAAATGCAGAGGGTATATAATATCAGTTAAAAGGGTTTACTTAGTTGCCACTGTGTGTAAGTTGTGTGTTTTTTGACCCACATTGAGACTGAAACCTGCTCAGTATATGTGGAGTACAGTACACGCTTTATTGGAAAACTGTGACATTCGCACTAGAGGTTCCGGCACAGAGATTAGCACACACACACATCACGGTTGGTGGTGATTGCAGTTCGTTCTCCAAAATCAGCATTTCTGAAGACTGTTTATCACACTTAGACTTTACTTGGGTGGATAGAAATAATAATAGTTTATTTGTATAGCAGTTATCAAAATCTGTGTTACTGGGTTCTTCACAATAAAAGAAAAAAAACAGTTTTCATAATAGAAACAATTAGCATAAATGATATATAGTAAGATATAAATACAGCATGATTCCATAGTTAAAAGTAGGGCCTAGTCGGTGCCAGAAATACTACTCAGGTTATTTTATTGTTCTTTATTTTGTACAGTGGTAATAACCAGTTCAAAGCCACCACCCAGGGCTGCAGGCCTGACAGATGGCTCCACTCGCTCTGTGAATGGATAGCATTTTTAGACACCTACGGTACCTGAGAGAGGCAAATACTGTCCTGTTTGCTGAATTTTGTCGTCGACTTTCTCCCAAATCATCAGCTCTTGCGGCATCCCTAAACGGGACACAGGGTGGGTAGGAGCTGAGGTGGGAATCGGGATCTTCCGTGTTTAAATTCAAACAAGCCGTCCTTGCGCTTCAGTCAAAACCACTTATTGCTTTTGCACCAGGAAGTAAATTAGATGAAGAAATAGTAAATCTGCTAAGTTTTGTTTTCCTTTTGACTGTTTGTCCAACAGCAGCACATGAAGGCGAGGGTGATCACAGAGAGCCGTTTGGGGATTTAGGTCTGTCGCAGGTGCACCAAGCCTTTAAAGAGCTGCTGCTGAGCGATGACTAAAGAAAAGGCCTGTTTAAATCCTGTCAAGAGTCTTCCTGCTATAACAGATCCACACTGATCTAACATCCTCCTTTAATGTACTGGGAAAAAAAGAACCCCAATAAAACACTAAATATAGAATGAAAAATATACAAAAATATTATAGAAAGCTACTGAAGTTTATTTTAAGTGAAATATTACTTTTGAAGAAATGTTTCATGGTTTTATTAAAATTTTAAGATGAACATGAGGGTGGCTAAAAGTAGCTTCCGTCCGAATGTGTCAGTCAGTCTAAACACGTGTGTAAACTCTGATATTTTCCCCGTCTTTTGATTCATTTTCCATTAAAATTGTTTAGGAAGTTGTCCTTGAATGGCAGCTCTGTGTGTGTGTGTGTGTGTGTGTGTGTGTGTGTGTGTGTGTGTGTGGTGTGTTTTCCATGATTGCATTTGTTTGCTCAGTCTGTGTGTGCTCTGTCTGCTCCTCAGTTCTTCAGAAAGGACCAGGGGGATTTCTTCATCGGCTGCTTGTTTCTAACAGAGCTCAGCACACCCTTCGTGTCCCTGGGGAAGATACTTATTCAGGTGAGCTGGCACGTACGAATGAGCATTCACCTGAAACAGACCCCGAAGTCCTGCATCTGCCCTGTATTCTGTACTATAGCTTTTAGCTGGAAATGTAATTGTAGACATCATAGGGCTGCAGATACCTGTTAGACCAACTACTGCGCAGCTATGCTGGAAGATGATTTGGCAAACACCTACCTCTGAGCAGGTTAGCAGCTGTAAATGGGCTGGGGCCTGCCCGGCGTTGCATTGTACTCATCCACTTGTTGTGCACAACCTTTTCTAGAGTGAAAATACAGGAGTGCAAGGAATGTATTAACCAAGGGGTGTCAAACACATTTCAAATAATGGGCCAAATGCACCCCAGTTTCACCTTAAGTGGGTCAGACCTGTGAAGCTATTACTTAAAAAAAACAAAACAAAAACACACACACCTCCAAATTGTTCCCCTTACTTTAAGTACAAAGAAGTGTGCACATTCAATCCCTGAGATGTCTGTTTTTCTACATTATAAAGAAATATTGCTGTAGAAAATTATAAACTAATAACAGAAAAATAATAAAACAAAGAAATCCATAAGCACAGCCCATTGGGCCTACACTGTAAGAAATAAAGAACTTTATAATTAAAAAGAAACTAGAAATTATGTAAGTTCAGAGAAAATGTCAGAGCCGTTTAACGGGCTGGATTGGACCCTTTGGCGGGCAAAGTCTGGCCCTCGGGACGTATGTTTGACAGGCAGGCATTAATCAGTGCGCTCCAACATAAAGCTGCAAACATTAGCACGTGTACCACCAGCACCACTAACCCTCCGTGGTCCAAGTCATCGAAGTTGTTTTTTTAATTAAATTGTTCTGCCAAGTCTCAGCAATCAGGGAATAAAGAAAAGAGTCAGTCTAACTGACACATCACTCAGGACACAGGCCTTCAGTCCTGGTTGCTACTAAAGTTAACATCTTTAGAAACTTTTATCTGAGATTATTTGTCATGGAGGCGTTCTGTCCACCTAAGTTCTTAACATGCTTTTCTCTTGAAACCTGGACTTAGCTGTCTCCATGTGCAGACTTTAAGATACTGACTTTCAGCTGTTGGTTACACTTAGTTTGCCGTCACTTCAGCCAGCTCATTATACCGTAGCCCTATATTTAAACAGGTTTTTGATGAGGCTGCATTGTGTCGCAGGTGCAGTCATACATGAGATTGATTTTTCTCTTGAAACCTGGAAGTACTAAACTCACCTTTGACTTAACCGTCTTGATTTGTAGACTTGAAGATATTGACGAGTCGTTGTCTTTTTTTTTTTCCCCCCAACAGTATCTGTATACATATTTGTTTGCTTCTGGATATAACCCAAGTAGAAAGAGTTTTGGGTGTAGTGGAATGTCTTTGAAGCGAATCTTTTTCACGGGTCGCTGTGACCTCTTTACAAAATGTTTTAATCATTGTGCCAAACACAGTGAAACAGTGCTGCTGTGGCCTGTGTGCACTGATTCCATATATCTGGTATATTTTTATTATGACTTGGAGCAGAAGCTGATTTCCAATCCTCTGCTGAGAATCTTTGTTCCGTGTGTTTAATAATGTGAGCAGGATGTAAACAAACTTTTAAATGAATTTGTGATATAATGCCCCAGTAAAATCCATGGCTCTGGACAAAAGTATGGATATTTAATAAGTATAAGGGAGGGAAAGAAGAAACAGGCAATAGAGGAGGAAGGCCTTGATACAGCGATTCAGGCTTCTCCCCTAAACCAGTGTTAAACTAAATGAATAAAAACAAATGAAAGCAAGACTGTTGGTAACTTCCAGTTTAACTAATAGTTAGCTTCAGAAAGCAACTGAAGACAAAGGTGGTGTTGATGGAGGAGACACAGCCAGTCTGTCCCCTCTGGCCACTCATAACTGAGGATGGAAGAGAAAGAAGAGGTTAATCATCAAAAGAAGTACTGACCAGAAGGCAGAGTGGCATGCCGCTCTTAATCCTTAGTCATCATTTCACTTGTGTTTGAGAGGGGGTGTAGTGAGTGAATTTTTCAGTCAGGCCATCATGTGTGGGGAAACTGATTAAATCCACAGGTGCAGGCTAGAAATGAGAAGCTACTTTTATCTACTTGTGTCTGATCAGATAGACCCACTGTGTAAAAAATAGATCTATGGGAAAGTCTAGCCACTGTATACTGTGTGTGTGTGTTTATGAGAAGTTTAATTAGAAAGCCAAATGTTAATATGTCATAAAGAGCCTAATTCACTCACAACCTTGGTTAAATATAATCAAAGTGGGGATGTATGCAAAGGCAAGTGCTGCTTTTACTTTAACTAAGTAAAGTAATCATGTCAGGGTTTGAAATCGTACTTTCCTTATAAAGTTTTCCTTGAAAGATAAGGGCCCCAAGTCAGTGTAACCCTAAAGTTATTTCAGTCAGAGAAATCAAATCTGTAAACTATGAAGGAGTGTTAGAGCCACATTGAGAAAAAATAAATAAATTGTGTATTTTGAGAATAACATCAAAATTTCAAGAAAAAAAGTCAAAATACTATTTTGAGAAAAAAAAGTCAAAATGTGGAGATTAAAGTTATTTCAAGTCAAACAATTGCCACGCCACTATACTCTCCAAAATGTTGATGAGTTAGTGAAAATATACTTTAGAATCAGTTTTATTAATTTATTTCTCTTTTAGTGCATAAACACGATGTAGTGATAAGTGTGATGACGTTACAGAGATGGTGCAGAAAGCTACACAAACTGGCACTGGTAGACACAAGGATATCGATGTTTGCACCTTCGAGCAGCTCAGAGGGGATATGTAGAATCACAAGACACAATAAGACAGCTGGTCAAGTCGCTTCACCTACCCAAGGCTTTTTGCAGCCGTGGCCATTGTTTGACTTGAAATGAAGACTTCAATCTCAAAATAGTATTTTGACTTTTTTTTTTTGTTGAAATTTTTACTTTATTCTCAAAACGCACAGTTTAATTTTTTTTCTCAATGTGGCCTTAACACTCCATACTAATACTCCTTCTTAGTAAACTAACTAAAAATCTTTAAATTGTTTATATTTGTGCGGCCCGTGATAAATAAAGGCTTAAAGGGCATTTCCTTTTGCAATGGTGCCCTTGTAAAGAAGAATATGCTCCTAATGCCTAACTAGTTAAATAAAAGTTACACTGGCTCACTGCACCATCTTGTGGTGCAAATTGGTGTTACAGGAAAGTGCAGCCTAGCCATAGTTGAATTTCAGTCGATATCTCTTCCAACAAATGAATATGTTCTGGATATAAAGTCATGGCTGTTGTTTCTTCACACTTTCTTCATAGGTTTAGTTAATTTCAGTTTTTATAATCAGTACCTTTTAATAATTTAAAGAAATGCATGAAGGTGTCATCTCATATTTATTAAAATTTCAGTGCTAATATTGGAAATGCTTAACGAGAGCCTTTTTTCCATTAACCAAAAAAAGGGTAGATAAAAGTAGATAAATAATTAAAAAATTAAGTTAAACAAATATGTAACTACAGAATAAATATACTGTTATAGCTAAATTAAATAAAATACAAAAAAATAAAACTCATCTGAACTTAAAATAAATAAAATAAAAATAACTATGCACTGAAAAATAAAAACTGGGTAATAATATAGAGCAATAAAGTAATTTAGTTAACAAAACAAAAACATTGTAAAATGAAAAACAGAATATTAAATATTAGATGACTTTAGATTCCTGAGTATCTATGGTTTATATTAAATAATTGATCTGGTGACCTGAATCCAAATCCTGTGCAAAGTTCAAGAAAGCTCCCCAGACCTTAAGTAGGTATTGTTTCTCCTTAAATACGCATGTTCTTCTGGAGAGACCTCTGTGCATAAGGGGCCAAAAATCAACACTGGATACTCTCAGGCAACAGTCACTTTATGTGAACACAGTTCACCATGACCTCCACAAATAGCTTGTTTCTCAGGTTAAACATTCGATATGCTTTCTATATTCTACAGTGAATAAAATCTGGTTTTGTGAGATTTACGAATTCTGTCACAAATTATCTGGAATTGGGGTTATGTTTCAGGTATATATTTATTCATCACTAAAACTTTTATTCACAGACACACAAATGTACAGTGTGTGCATGATATGAACTTGAGACATCCGGCCTAACTTCTCTGGTCTTCAGCCATTCATCCTTTTTCTTGGCTGTTCCCACACAGGTGACCTGCAGAGCACTGCAGCAGCAAAAAACCCGAGTATCTCCATTTCGTTTGGGATGTTGCTTGTCACTGTTCTATCAATAATTAAGCTGCATGGCTCACCAAAAAAAACCACATCAGTCAGCAGCATTCGGGCACTGCTCGCTCTCCCTGCCTCTCAGCTGTTTCAGCTAATGTTCATTAGTTTCGCCATACAAAGAGCTTTATACCCTACACTTCAGTAAAAGGGCTGCCTGTCTTGCAAACCATCTTTTCTAAGAATAGAAGAGCCTCACTGTGTACCTCGGTGAAGCTGGTGGACCGTGGACTCTCGGGTCTTTGCTGACATCTGGTGTTGGCAGACATAAAGAGCAGAGCAAAGCGTCACTGCTGACATCGTTTGGAGTTAGTCAGCACTAACAGAAACCTCTCAGACAGCTTTAGTGCTCCAATCAGCAGTGCCGATTGCTGTTGTGTGGAAAAGGGAACACCGAGTCTTTCACATTAAAGACGCTTCACAGATGATTTTTGTTGTTGCAAAGAGTAACAGCCAACAACAAAAATCCTGTGTGAATCTTTGATTTCCAGTTTGACTGAGAAAAATAAGTGTGGGGCTTTAGAAGTTAGTTTGTCATTTAATTCTATCTGACAAACTGTCATTTCTTTCTCAAATACAAGTTAGTTACCATGCATTTAGCCTTTTTTCCTTCATACAAGCAGCGCAAAGTTTAAAATAAGCGAATAAGATAAAGTAATGATGGATCAAATACATTGAAATAATTAAAAGGCCAGAATAAAAAAGATAAAACTGCAAAACAGATACTGTGACTTAATTAAATAAAGTAAATAATGTATATAAAGCATGCTCTGAAGTTAATGTTGCAGAATTTCTTTCAGGTCCTCCAGCATACAGCTAGACTGTTTCAGTATATAAGGGTATATAAGGGAGAGTCCTGCAAATCATTAATATGCATCACACCAAAATGCTGCCAGTGTTACTGACTAAAAACTGAAGTGGTGCACTGTTCAAGCATATAAACCCTCTTGTGCACAGTTTGCAACAACTTTTCTGGAGCTCATCCCATCTGTCAGGGGGCGAGAGGCAGAGGCAGGGTACAGTCAGGGCTAACACAAAGAGACAGACAACCTTTCGCACCTGCAGCCAATTTAGAATAAAGGATGCAGCCATACCAATAACGATTACTGAGCAGACACCAGTGTTAAATGAATAAGCAGTAATCCTCACTGTGAGGCTCAAGTTAAACTTTATTTTCTAACCTTTATAAAATCAAAAAATGGCAAATAAGTACATCCAAGAATATAAGTTTACTGGATGGGTGAATTTAGCTTCGGGCTCCTGGAGACCTCCTGGAGATCACACAGGTCAGGTATTTTCAACCCTGGAGAGATTACGTCTCTCGTCTGGGGTGGGAATGCTTCGGTGTCCCCAGCTCCACATGCACAGATGCTAGATGTGGAGCTTAAAAACATTTGCATATATATAAATAAGAGCTAGTGGTATAGCCAGAGTTATGTACCTTCAAGCTGCTGTCGCTTCGTTGTTAGCTTCCTCCATGTTATATTAGCTTTTTGAGTCGGGATGGGATGGATATATATCGGGTCAGTGCAGAAGCACCTGTTAACATAACATAGATAGTTGGAGTAATCCTCAATGGTCTTTTTTTTTTTTGTCTTTCCACCAGCTCGGCCTCCAGGAATGTTGGCTGCACAAGGTCAACGGTGGTATGGTCCTATTCACCTTCTTCATGTGCCGCATCGCCCTCTTCCCCTTCATGTACTGGATGTATGGCCGCCACTACGGCATCCCCCTCTACAGCGTGCCCTTCCACCTGCCGCTGTCCGCCAACCTGGGCAACGCGTGCATCCTGGCGCCGCAGGTCTACTGGTTTGTCCTCCTCTGCCGGAAGGGCTATCGTCTTTACCAGCGCAGCCGCAGCCCGGCCTCATCTCCTGTGGCGGCCGCTGTCACTGACAGTTCAAAGGACGATTGATATACGGACCACGACCGTTCGCTCTAGCCGCACACTCAGCAACTAACGCAACTCAGCCCAACCATTGTACTGTAGTTACACCAGGACTGCCTGCTCTTGTTCCACAACTCCTGGGCATTTTCTGCACACTTCAGCTCCTCTGCCTACGTGGACCTCTCCACCTCCGATCTAAC
Source organism: Pterophyllum scalare (assembly GCA_024447675.2). NCBI lineage: Eukaryota > Metazoa > Chordata > Actinopteri > Cichliformes > Cichlidae > Pterophyllum > Pterophyllum scalare. Next base: position 19,479 of record JAMQGT020010590.1, read on the forward strand.
TCTACTACTGAAGTTTAGTGATTTTAACTTTTTGGGATTTGACCCTAGCCTGGATCTCGTTGAAGTGCTTCACCGTGTCTGTCTACATTTACTGAGGAAAAACAAAAAAAAAGGTCATGTTCACCTCACTGCAAGTGAAATGTGGAGCAAACACACCAGAAACTAAAGAGAAGATATTATCCTGTCTCTTACTCCAACTGTTTACAGCTGCTGATTGGGATGGTCTGTTACAGTGTGTGTTAGTGGGTGTAATGACTGGTTTTGGAGAGGAACGTGTCAGATAGTTGGATTTCCTTTCAAAGCTTTTTATTTGTCACTGATGAGAAGGATTCGGACCTGCGGCGGGTGGGATGCAAATTCAGGAAGTATTAGCAAGCTTCACCTTGACCACATTTGAGATCTGAAAGCAGCTACATGTTACCCGGTCAGTGTGATAGCCTCTGACTCTTCACCTGTTTATTTGTTTCTCATCTAGAACGGCATTACCTGCTCTCTCACCTTCATCAGTGTTTCCACCCTTTGTTTTCAGGTTTTGAGTTCACCGGTGTTTGTAGGGAACCATTAAGTCCTGTTCTGACCACTTCTACTTGTTCCCCTTTGATGTGTGCCGATTCATCTCCAGTGGGTCAAACTGTGACCGATTGAATTAAATTTGGGGGAAAAGCAGAAAGTTACTGTAACAAAAAGTCCAAAAATTACGCCAATGCAAACGTACCAAACAAACCAGATGACAAAGGTGAAACGTATCAGGGGGAGACAGGAAGTAAAACTAACAAGACATGAAAGACGACAGACCTTCAAAGTAAAAGAGGAAATAACCCAAAAAGAGGTTACTAAGAACTAAAAAAAATGTGGACAGTAACACTTCACTAGTGGGTGACATTACAGTGGCTATGTTGGTCTTTTATACCGACTTTAAAGGAACTGTGGCTCCTGTTTCCGGGGTTCAAACACTTGGTTTTGGACTCTGCAGTCTTTCAGTGGAAATCGTTTTGCTTGTGGCTTTAGGCCCCGCTCTCATGACCCAAAAGCTGAGTCGGTTCAAAAGAAAAGCTGATGTTTGCTCACTTGTGCACATTTGAGGTCCACGGGCTCGTGCAAGCGGCCAGAACAGGACTGACAGGGAGTGATGGTCTTTTTTTTAAAGACGTGCCCTAAACGAGGTGCACAGGCAGACGGGATCAGCCAACTTCATCAAGTCTGACTTTATTTATTTTTAATTTTTTTGGACTTAATCTTTTCTGTCAGTGGAGTCACAGAAGTCTATGATCGCATCATTTCAGAGTTCTGTTTTTGAATTCCTGCCGTGTCAGTGAGTGTTGTTTTTATATGCGAGGGGTTTCTTTGGACACTGCAGCTTTGCAGCTGCCAATGCTGACAGCCCGAGCTGATGTAGTGCATCTTGGGATGGGACTCGAGGTTACGAGCTGTGGTTGAAAATCAGTCCGATCTGACTGCAGAGGGGTGATATGGAAGGTGCAGTGAGGCCTGATGAGAGTTTAAAGGTCAGATGGCTTGCAGCTGAACTCAGAGCCGAGGTCAGAGCGATAAGGTGAGCGGAGTGGCTCACCGGGGCAAACTCACCACAAATATGCATTTGTATATCAGGGGTTGCATTGAGCATTCATCACGTAAGGTTTTTTTTTTTTTTTTTAGATTTAGTTACATTAAATATTACCTAAATATATATATCGACTAGAGTAGAGAGGACCTTTTTATTGGGTACAATTCCAATCCAAGGAATTCCACTTTTGATTATTTCTGAAGAATGAATTTTAAAAATGCTGCAGGATAAGTTTTAATATACAATCAAGACCCTGGAATAAATTCAACATTTTATGCATGTTTCCTAAAAAATTCAGTCTATGCAAAACAAATGATGGTGCATGTACACTAAACTGACATCAGGTCATATCAAACTCACGTGCTCTTGAGACCCTGCTCTACATTTCCGTTATATCTAGGCTTAGTTGTTTTTTAATGTTTTAATTAATTAATAATCACGTAATGATTAAAAAAACTGTCAGTTGCATATTGATCATTAGTTTGTTTTAGTGCACACGGACATGCTGCAGCTATAAAAATGACTAAAAATCAATCGGCGCAGCTGCCGGGCAGTGATTTTTAAGGTTTTGCCCGTTGTCGTCTAGATTATTGATGGGATCAAAGTGACTGTTCATATTAGATACACAATTTAATGCTTAGCTTATTAGACAGAGCAGGTATTTTCCCTCAGAGTCTGAACACCACAACCTGAGTGTGAGGGGGCAGAAAGTGTGCTGAGTGTCTCGAGTGGACAGCCTGTTCAGCCTGACCAGCAGCATGAGGAAGGAGCGCCGGGCGGCTGAATGATGGGCTTGTTTGTCAGGGTTAGCTGGAGAGCATCAGGGTGCGTTTTTTTTTGTCCACAGATGGTCAGGCCTCTGTTGCTGGAAACGCTCCCCTCGCTCTTTGTGCTGCTTTTCTGCATCTTTCAGCTGAATTTCTCCCACTTGCTTTTAGTGAGGTTTGTGAGCCACACTGATGCTGGATTTTTGCAGCCGAAATAATCCAAAAAATGCAAAAACATCAGATATCAGTTCACTGGGTGGTGGTTTTCTTTTTTTCTTACATGCAGGGGGTGTAAAGACTCTCCAAATGCAAAGTTTCAGATCCATCCGCAGTTACAGTGAGTCTGAGCTCACCTCAATATTTCTATTACACATCTAGTGATTTCTCTTTGGTGAAAGCCAAAACTGTTTATTAGGGAGAGGGTGCAGATGACATATGGAAGTTACAACTGTTTCTCAGCATGTATTTGCACACATGGTGTTCACACTGGTGCAAAATGGCTAAAGATAGAACCACAGATTCAGGTTTCAGGACTTTTACAACCGTCACATGAAGAATGCACACAGTTCATCGAGTTACACTGCAAGGAGGGACAATGGAGGGTGATTGTTGTTGCACACTTTTACCCAAGCAGCACCCCACACCCAAACAGAGTATTTCCAGGAGACAGAAATGTCCCAGCGGACTATTTTCTAATGTGTGCTGCATGTAAGAAACTTCTTAGAAGGTCTGCACTTGACTCTCCTCGGTGTCCGGTCGCTTACGCGATGACCTCTGAGATCGATACAGTCTTTGTTTAAAGTCTCCTCTTTCACTGCAGACATAATCGGTGGGTTTCACTCTAGTCAGAGTTACTTTGTTGCTATCTCTGCTCTTTTCTTTCATTTGAACTCATCCCCATCTCTTGGTTGTTTGCTGTGCAGCTAGCAGAGCAGAATGAGCCCTCACTGCCTCTCTGCTGCCCTCTGCTGTCGGGATCATCCACTGCTTGTTCACTCTGGAGGCTGTGCAGTTTGTCTGCTGCATTGAGATTCATACACTGTATTTCAAGTTTTCAAACCAGTATGACCTCACCCTCCACGAAAAAAACAAAAAACAAAAAACAAAACTGACGCGTTTGTTGTCATCATCTTGTGTTTGGAGGAGTGGTTGAAGGTGATGGCTGCTATCCAGGATTATTGAAACATATTTAACACTTAATCCCATTTTCAGCCAGAACTTGTAAAAAATGTGTTTGTTTTTAGGTGTAACACCCTTAAAGTCGAGCCTGTCTTAATAGTTTGCATAAATGCCATTTTTTTTACTTTTTCCTAAGAGGACTGTAGAAGATTTCAAAAATGATCAGGAACTCGCTTTTTGACCATTCGGCTGAACAGGAAGTCTTAAAGTGTAGTGGCTGCACTAATAAGACTTAGTTTTAGTTTTGAAATCATGGGACAAATACTTAAAAATGTTTTTAAAAAATTATATATATATATATATTTAAACATTCCTGTATCTTTCTTTAAATTTTTCCCCAATTTCAACACCAGAACTTCTTTATTAAACATTTCAGATTTCTTCCCTTGCACCCTTTATTGACTCAAACCACATTACTTCCATTGCTCAAGAGCATCACTGCCATATGAGAAAATCACGAGTAGTTTAAATACATATCTCTCACTCTCTCTCTTAGACTCTTGATATAGAAGACCTTAAATTCATCCTCTTTTTCTCAGGGTTTGATGAAATTAGGATACTGTGTGCGTGAGTAATGTAGAGGTTTATTGTAAGGCGATGAAAGTGTGAGACTGATTCTGAAGAGGATCACATCTAGAAGAGTGTGCAGTTTCTTTCTATGCGATGTTTTTAAAAGCATCTCTTAGATTTTTTTTTTTTCTCTTGGATTTATACCTCCTGACATGGCTTGCGATTCTTCAGCTTCTAGGGGTTGGTAAACCAAAGACTGTCAGGCACTTTAGTTAATCGCGGGAACTGTAGTCAGATTTGTCTTCGGTGCGTTAGAAAACACTGTAAGTGATTTGTCTTATAGCTTGGCGATACCTACTTCTCACTTAAAAACCTAACTACCCTCCAGTCTCGTCCTCCTCTTTGTGTCCTATAAGCTCACCAACATTGGGATGTATTGGAGGAAATCCTCTACGCTACCACACGGCAGATTGGGGTCAGTTTGTTTTTTTGAAGGAAAAGTTCATTTTTAGCTCCATGTTTATTATTCTTGGCCTCTGGCTTTGCACGATTCATAGTTTAAAATGATCTTTTTAGTAGAAAAAAAAATCTCTGAAACTGAGTGTACAGAGCAGCTTCAATATTTGAAACTGTGGTCAAATTTAACATGAGTATCCACCGCTGTAATGATAGAAAATAAGGAAAAGCCCAATTGATCGCCTTTAACCGTAAATCATTAATGATGTTTAATTGAACGCAGGTTGCTTCCCACCAGGCAACCTGTGCATCCTCTTGCAATCAAAGCGGTTGCCCAGAGTTCGAGGGTGTTGCACGCTCAACCTCTGGGCAACCAGTTTCCACTGCAACTATTTGCAATGGGGAAAAAGTTAATAAATTCAGTGCACTGATTTGGGGCCATATTGCAAGGTTTTATTATTTTGGGATCTATCCCTCAGCCTAGAGATGGATGTTCTCATCCTTTTGCTCTACAGCTGTTGTTTCTGTTCTGTTCAAGGCAGCTGTTTTCAGCTTCGCTGTGGTATGAAAACTGAATGAATTGACTTGGTTTTATTACAAACGGGTTTCAGAAGAAAGCTCCTCTTGTTTGGCCATTTTGAGGCTTTAAGCAGATCTAAAAGGTACTCAACAAAGGTACATTTTTGTGACCCTAAACTTTTTAGCAGCAGTGTGCTGAATCATTCTAGCACGGTGGCTGAGAACTCATGTTGAATAATTACTGATGTTATTTGGACACATTAATACTGAAATCATGTTAATTTCTTATATGTAAGGGTGTCATTTAACCTTGGAACACTACTGAACACCTGTTCCAAGGTCAAACTGGGAACATGGACAGTTAAAATCCACCTGTGACGAACATTGGATATATTGGACCATGCTAATGCTAGCAGAGCCTAATATTAGCATATGCTAAAGCTAGTATAAGCTAGCTGGCATAACTTAATGCTGGCAAAGTCTAATGCTAGCATAAGTCCCTACAAGCTAGTGGTAGTATTGGTTAATGCTAGTATAACGTTATGGCCGCATAGGCTAATGCTAGCATAAGCTCATACTAGTGTAATCTAAAGCCAATATAGGCTAACACTGTTATAAACTACTGCTAGCATAAGCCAACGCTGGTATAAGCTAATGCTAGCATAGTCCTACAAGGTGTTGAGTAATTGCAGCCTTTTACCTAAATATTGTTGTTGGGGACAGAATACTTTGTACTAATCATTTAGCATACACAGCAGTGCTATATGTTGAGTTGCTGTAGACTATGAGTGATTGTTAACCCTTAAACATCTTTTTGCAAACGGTGTTAAGTTTCCATGCTAACATTTTAGCCTAGGCTACTAATGTTTTACTTAAAGACAAAGCATTCAGTGACCAGTTTCTGTGTTATGTTCCTGTCACTTAGAGGTCAAGGTAACGGATTCTTGTGATAGAAATGATGACAGTGGGGTCTCTTCTCGTACTGTGGCGCAGGATGTAGTTTTCGCTGCTTTCTTTAGCCTCACATATCCATACAGGTTTGATCCTTCTCTTTCTGATGAGGCAGGAGGAGGTTTAAAGTAACCTGTTGGTTTTAAAGTTAGATTGGGCTTTTAAAATTTTCAAGTTATATTAGATGATGTGTGCTTATTGGGAGTACATTTAACATTAGAAAATAATGTTCTGCTCTTTCCTTTGATAAGATGTGAATAAAATGCATTTAACCGTATAGATTTTGAACAGGCTGGAATATTGACACTGCAAAAAAAAAGAAAAAAAAAGAAGAAAAACTGTGTTGCAGGGACTGATTTTGATCTGTGGACAGTGAACCAAACTTGGTCTCCAGTGCCTTGTGAAAAATCTATTTGTGACATCCGTAAAAACTCAGTAAAAAGAGCTAAGATGGCAGGCAGTGTTTAGTAGGTTGTGGCTGTATTTGTCATGTTTATTGTTTCATCCTCATATCCTCAGAGAAATTATATTTAAGCCATTTTTGGTCTTCACAGCAATCATTAAAAAATGTCTCGTGCAATGAGCATTTCAGGCAGTTTAAAGTTGACCTGTGATGCTCATTTCCAAGCCCATATTTTTTATTCATTCTTTTATTCTTGCCTTGCACGATTCAAGGTTCAAAATAATTATTATTTGTCTTATACTGGGGTCTCAAGCAGTTTTACAGTCTGCCCCTTTAAACCAACTTTTCCCCTCCTCCCGGGGGGGGTCTTTGCTAACCATATTAGGGATATCTGCTCTCACTGACATCATACAGAGCCAAGAGTAGTAAAACGCTACTTGAAACCAAATGTTAAAAGCAGACTTGAGCCCGTTTTATTATGTATGTATTATTTGAAATTTGGTTATGTTTAATATGAGTATCCACTTTGTAACAGAAAATATCGAAGAGCATAATAGGTTCACTTTAAACTGTTAAAAGTGCGCATTTATCAGCATGTTGGTGATACACCTTGTTATTTGAGCCTGTTTAAATTAAGGCATTTATGTAAATTGTCTGTCATATTTTACATTTTTGAGGATTTCATGAGTGCTTCAAATATTTAAATATCTCTTGTCGGCTTGAGTTTGTTTGCATTGTGTCTGTCGATTTGGCTGGATGTGTCTGTTTTGGAGGTTTGGATTGAAATCTTAACACTCTGTCCATATCACTTTCCCTTCTTGATTGACTAAAATGCAGCACCTTCACAACCTTTAACACTTCCTGCCCCGCATTATTTTTGATAGTGTTCCACTTTTTCATACATATATATCCGGATTGATGCATCTGTCTTTTTTTTGTAGTGTGACCTTTTCTTTTCTTTTTTTTTTTCCTTCGAGGAAATTTCCTATCCGTAAATGAGATCAAATGAGGAGTTGTGTGCCGCTGCAGCTTGTGAATTCAGAGGACCCCTTTAAAATTCAATAAATTTGATTTGATAGACTGTTCTGAGTAAGTCTGTTTGTATGTCTAAATATGTTAAAATATTTAGCAGAAACATAATTAACCACAGATGGACGTTACGTCTCCACATTCTCGCCTAGAATGTTGTAAAGTCACGGTCACCTGGGGGCGCTGTTGGCTCAAGTGAAGCTGCTGGATTTCTTTGAGATTACACTGAGAAACTATATAGAGTATATATATGAGCTGAGCCTGACAAGCTGGGGATAATTTGATTAACTTAAGGCAGTTAAGACACGTTCAAGCTGTAAGTTTCCCCCATACTCGTTAACCACAATCTCTGCAGATGTCTCTCTAAAATCTCCAAGGTGAGTCTTTCAAAATAAATATATGATCTGGAAAAAATGGATTTAGCATAGACCAAGAAACTGATGAGATTCTACCTGTAAGCTCATCATGGTCACTGGCTCACTGTGACTATTATCACAAAAATATTAGTATACAGTTTATAAAATGTTGCATGTGTCTCTCGTCCGCTATGCGTTGTACAGCATTCATACAATTCCTTTAGTTACACAAAATCATAACATAAGCATAAATTTTAACATTACTCATGACTTATTTCATTTTTCTTTAACAGTAAAATAACTATGATTTAAATAAAGTTTCAAAACTTACCCAACAAGACCCTGATCACCAAGGCAACGCAACCACCGCCTCCAGCGATAAAACACTTGAACAATTCCAGCTCCTCTTCCTGTTTCATCTTTTCCCGCCCCCTTTATGTCCCAAAATACAGACACAAACCTGTTGCTCCCAATCTGAGGAGGCACTTTTAGCTCAGACACCACGCTGAGCAGCAGGGGCAGTGGGTGGGGTGGGGGGGGAGGTGGACATCCAGGAAACCCAAAGTGGACGCACTGCCGCAGAGGAGGGCTGCAGAAAATCATTTGCCGCTTCAACTGGATTCCTTTGAAAGGTTAGTTTGATCATCCCCCGTCTCCTGCGCGCACTGAGAAAATGATCTGCCCGTGCAGCACATAATCTCTTTTTCCAAGATGTCATTGTGCACGAGTTTTCCATGACTTATAAATAACAACTCTGCTCTCGCTTTGGCCAGATGAGAGGGAAGAGTAAGCGAACACGCGTGTTGAGAGAAGCCCTCCATGGAGCTTGATGGGACTTTAATGAGTTCCTGTCAAGAAGTCTTTTGGAACCTCCTTTAGAACCTTCTGGTGTCTTTACTGGAAAAACTGCCATGGAAGACATCAGCTGTCCTTGAAACATTTTTAGAAGGCGTGAGACAAGAGTGCAGAATTATTTGATCAGTTCATTTTGAGGAAGTAGAGGAGAAGTTGAAGGTTTGGTTTAGAGCTTCATGCTGAGTCCCCTCATTTCTTATCCGACTTGAAGCCAAGGGTTGGTGAGGGTTGCTGTAAAAGCCATGGATGAAGCTCCAGAGCGGGGCCAGAAGGCAGCGGTGAATGAGGCTCTCGTTCAGTTCAAGGACACGCTGCAAGCCGCTGTAAGGGAGGTGCACGTGGACGTGAGTGCTTTCAAGCAGCGCATTGAGCAAAGGATCGAGGAGCTGTGCATTTCCAATGGACCTTTGGCTGAGGCGGTTACCAGGCTCCAGGAGGAGAACCTGCAGCTCAGGGCGAAGCTGGAGGCCCTCAGCCGCCTGGTGGAGGGTCTCTCAGGGGTGAAGATCGAGGCAAAGGGGACGGCCGAGGAGCAAAGATTAGAGAACGGCCATGTGCAGATTCAATCCAAGACCCAGGAGGAGCAGAGGGGTCTGGTTAACTCTGAAAACAACCAGCCAGGTCACTCTGCATCCTCCGAACCGTCTGGGTGCAGTGGAGGATCGAATCAAGCGGCTACACCCGGCCCTCCACCGTGGAGAGCAAAGAGACATGCTGAGATTAATGTGAGTATCCAGTCTGTAGTTCTACTGAATATAGATACCCCCCCCCCAACAAAAAAAAAACACAGATAAGAAGATCAAGAATATCACTAAATGTCCACGCCTGAAAAATCAGGAATTAGATGAATATGTAGATGGAAAATAAGATATGTTAGATCCAGGCTCTTGGTCACCACAGAAACAGCAGCAGTGTTTAGAGGGGAACAGAATTTCTTCCTGTTCTCTCATCCAGCCATGGTTTATAAATCCAGAGTTTGCAATTAGCCTAATTTAATTCTTCTTTCACTCTCCACACGGACTGCTTACCTGCATGCAACCAAAGCCTGCTCAAAGGTGATTGGATGATAAAGAGTCCAAACTGAAAGAAAGAAGCTACTAGAACAGAAAAATCTCATCCCTAGCCGACATATTGATCCACAGATACCTGTTTGGAGGTTGTATACTTGGAGTACGAGGTTGTGTGAGTGGTTCGGTTTGTTAGCGGGACAACTCATTTACATGTGCATGAAAATTCTCCAGAGGTGGAACTTGGACCAACTTTTGGAGGTTTTTTTTTTCACGCACGCATACATGAAATTAGAACAATAAAGACTGGGAAACAAACAAACAGAAAGTGAACTAAGCTGTAGAAATGTGCTTACCCTCAGTGATACAGTATACCACCTGCCTCCATAAATGATGGTCAACATGTTGCTTTGCTGGATGGTAGTGCATAACATCAGCTTTAAGTGCGTAGGGGGGTGGCAGCTCTATCTTTGTAAGGGAAGCGTAAGTGCCGTTAGGCCTGTGTCATTAACAGGCACGCCTGACCCGTTCCAACATCTCTTGTGTTAAACAAACTCGCGTCACCTGAATGTTCTGAGCTGTGATCCTTCCAAAATGTCACTGCGCATTGCTGCAACTTCACTCTAAACTGGAACGTGGCCGGATGCTTCTTAACAGAAATTGCATAACTGTGTAGCATCATTAAAACTGCTCCTTTGCAGGTGTTAAAAACACAGAACCCCTAAAAAGATCAGATGGCAGATTATGCTCGTTTGCAGGCTAATATTTTTTTATTCTTGGCTGCTACTACAGTGGCTTTGCACCATTCGAACTTTAAAATAATCCTCATTTATCTCATGCGGTGTAGCCTTTCAGTTCATCCTGAAGTCAGATTTCTTCTGATTGGCTGCCCCCCACAAACAGAAGGTTTGAACAGCTGGTCCTGAGAGCCAGACATGTGTCTGGACTGATCATATTAGGACAGCCATACTTGCTGACATCATACAAAGCCATGAGTAGACAAAAACAGTCTGAAAGGGGGTGTTTAGAGCTGATTGAATTCTGAGCCTTTGGCTCATGGGGGTTACTCGTACATTCACTCAGTATTTGAAACTTTATAACTGTACATATATGACAGAAATGTAGGAAAAGCATAATAGCTCAGTCCAGTATTAACAGTATAACACATTTAGCTTCATTTATGCTGAATATCTGTGCAGTTATCCTTTTTGAAATTAATCCCACCACAAATACAAACACACACTTACACACCCCTACCCCCTTATCAGCCCTCCTCTCCTCATGACCTGCTTTTATGACAGCAGGTCCTCCAAAGGGCACATGTATTTTTGGGTTTGCGATTCAGAAGTGAGCTGCAGCTCTTCTGAGCCTTTGCATGCTCACCAACAACTGCAACCTTCTAACCCGGTTAAACGCAAGCAAACAAGCAAGCAGATCACGGTGAAGTGATCACGCCACGCACCATCAGGGGCGCAGTGGACTTCATGAAACAGGACACGAATGAGAACAGCGTGCTACACGACACGCTTGTAACAGCGCACGTACGAGGGACCGTTGTTTGATATAACTCACACGCACGCTCAGATGACAGGTACAAAAATAAATGCCTGTCCTCTAATCACTCAGGAATCTTGTTTCCCAGCCAATCCGAGTCTCGGATCTCCTAATGGAAAGTTGAATTGCGTCCCTACGTCCCTGTCAGATAAACTCTCCCCCCGGCCCACACCCTGAGAGGGACAGCCAGCTGTCCTGTCGAAGCACACAGCCTGCCAACATTCCTCCAAGCTGAGGTCACCTGGTCTTTTCCCAAACATTGGACCCCACCCCCCAAACTCCAACTTATAACAGTTAACCCCCCACCCCCCTTCCCCAGGTTAAAATGACTTCAAATGATTTTCAGCTACATCATTTTCCACTTTAACAAACAGACTGTATTTAAAAGATGGAGGTAACCAACGTGACATCACAGTTGGGTGGGTGGGGACTGCCATTATGTTGGATTTTTGGTGCTAGAAGTGACAATAGTCAGTGACAAAGTCTCAGCATCACTTCAGGTGGCCATACCCCGGACCTGAAGCCTTACTTGTATCCTAACAGGTAAGTTATAAAAGTGCCGTTCTTATTAACCCTCTGGGGTCAACGGGCGCACCAGTGCATCCAAATGACTTAAGATGACGTAACAGCAGGATGCTGCCTCACTGAGGCTCCGTTTGAACATGAGTCGAAAGTGCGGACTTCAAACTGACGTACCAGTTTTTAAATTCTGTTGATAGGCCCAGTAAAACCAGACTAATTATCAATAATTTACGCGGTGCTTTTTCCTGTATGTTGTCCTCATATTTGATGCGCATTTCATGCACGAAAAAAATGGCAAAAACGGGATATTTGCTAGCCGGAAGTGCTTGCGAACAAAACAAAAATTTACAACATTCCCTGTCCTATTGGTGATGAACAGTTTTTAAGGTGAACTATAAAGGTAAACTCAGAAGTAGTCAAAAACAGCCAATTATACCCCAGACCCCAGAGGATTAAGGGGGAAATTTTGGAGGGAGCCTCAAGTGGCTGCTAGAGGAACTGCAGGCTGCTTGATTTGGCACCATGCACTATACTGTCCAGGTGAAAAAGTTAGTAGGACTTCACAAAATGGATCCAACTCTATGAGAGACTGTCCTCAAAACGTTGGCTGTCATTTAAGTAGATATTGTGTATTGCTGTGTTGCCCGTGAGTTGAAGCCAGAGCCACATGCCTTATGATGTAATGCCTTTAATGGCCAGCAGGAAATCTCTGCTGTCATCACCAGATGTTCACGCTCTGTTTCAACCTTTAAAATAATACCTGTAAACATCCAGCAGACAGGAAGCAACACCATTTGAAATTGCCAACAAAATCTAAACATGCTCTCATTGCTCTGTGCATTAGGTTTGTCGGCTTTTACGCTGAAAACAGCTGCCTGCTGCGGCTTGAAATGAGGCGAGTGAACTAAACTTTTTTTTTAGAACTAAACCAAAACAGTGGGCTGAAAGAAAATAAAATGCTACATGGAGCTGAGTGGAACTCCAGAGGTGTCTTATAATCCGTTGTTAAATAAAGTGCATTAGCCTGACTCGACGGGTATTCAGGTGCTTTCCATCCATCCATTTTCTTAAATATTTATGCAGCTAGGATTGCAGGGGGCTGGAACCTATTCCACCTGAGACTGGCTGAGAGGTGTAGTACACACTGGACAGGTCTCCAGTTTATCGCAGGGCTAACAAAGAGACCGATACATCGTTCACCCTCATAGCCACACCTACGGCTAATTCAGTCACGAATTAGCCCCAACGTGTATGCCTCTGGACTGGGGGAGGACCCAGAGGAAATCCAGACTTTCACAAGGAAAACATGCAAAACCGAGCCCCGGCTGACCAGGAGTTTTTAGCCTATAATTTCATCCGAAGGGATAGCCATGCCTGTGCCTGTGTGTTTGTATCTAGCCAAAGCATGTTTCTAAGCAGGAGCTTGTAGGGGTGGACCATTCCAGAGGTTGCAGAGATTACTGGGGTCAGACAGAGTCAGACAGCAGCTACTGTGGAGCCTGCAGATCACCATGGTGCTAATCTCCCCACCTGATGATGGACTGGATATTCATAATGTTATGAGCACTGCCTGTGGCTGGAAAGCTAAAGACTGCGGGGTGGGAGATGGGGTGAATACAGGCCACAGCTTCATGGTGATATACTTAGGTGCTGTTTGAACTGCTCGGCCTAACTCCCTGATTTCCAAAGCATCCATTTGGGGCTATATTGGGATGTAAGAAGAGTGCAGCGGAAACTCTTGCAAAGGGGCTGATCGCAAGATCTAAAATAGCCTCTCAGTGGGAACATGGGTTTGTTGGCCACAGCTGCCAGTAAAGGAGAAGCTGTCAGCTGTTAACAGCTGAAGATCACACAAGTAGAAAAGTGAGCGCAAACAGACACACACCAGCAGGTTTGCGATGAGTGATAAAGACCCGAAATTAATTTTAGCTCCACGGCGTGCAGCGCTGTGAACAACAACAGGACCGTCGCTGTGTGTTGTGAGAGACTGAATGAGTGAAGTTGCCAGAGCAAATGTATAAACACAGACACAGTGAGCTGCATGTGTTGCGCAACTTATTTAACGTGCAAATGACCACCTCAAAACTTCATGTTGAAGTACTGGGCAGATCATTTGCTCTTCATCCCACCCCTTCCTGCTTTCACTTCTGGGTTGCCTTAAATTCCCAAATTCCTCATTTACAATATCTTTATTCTTGGAATTTACTCGAGTAGATTTGCATGATTCACAGTGCAAAATAATCCTTATTTATCTCATACCGGGCCTTGCTGGCACACTTGTGAAACAAGCTGCTTTAGCTCCTCCCCCTTTTGAGACAACTCTTCTGATTGGCTGCCCCTCACATGCAGCCACAGGGTAAAAAATAGCTGCTTGAAGCCTGATCTTTTGGCTCACCGGGATCACTTTTACACACTCTGGCCTCATTATTTGAAACTTTGGCTATGTTCAGTATGAGCACCTGCCACTGCTATAATATATTAATAATCTTAAATTAAGGTAAAGCACAACAGGTCCACTTTAATCTCTTTGAATAGATCAGAATCTGTATGCAAGAGACAATATTTCCAGTCACGTTTGTAATACAGCCACATGAAGCAAAGCTGGTTTTACTGGTCTGACCAGACCACCTCCTCACTCTGAAGTACAAATAATACTATAATAATATAATTTTCCCTCATGGCCCAGCCTCTTTATGAACCAGTATACTGTATTTGAGGTTATTGTGGCATTAATTGATCTGAAATAAGATGCCAGTAAAGGACACGTGTTTTACAGGAATCCATATCCATCCTCTCCACAGCTCAGCGTTATTACCTTATCGCCTTATCACCTTATTACCTTTGTTTTTTTAAGGCTATTATGATATTATTCGTTTATTAATGTTGACCTAAATAATAGAAGTGGGTGTTTTGACCTCCGTGTCTCTACCGAGCAGGGAACCGAAGCGAGAGGAGAGAAAAATGTCGCTCACGTAGCCACCACTGCACAAGAGAGACACCAAGGTAGGCAGCATCACCTCCACTTCCAGACAGGGTGACTCTTCGGGCTGATTTTACTTGTGGCTTTGTGTTCTCTGCAGACGCTGATGTGACCCAGCCCGCTGAAGCTGCTCCTCAGTCCCACCGACCTCTGACCTCCGTCACCAAACCCACCTCAGAGTCTTCAGCTGTGGAAACTCCCAGTTCATGTCAGTTCATGGCCTCTTTTCATTAGTTCACACTATGTTTTATATAAAGACATTCGAAGTGATTTTAAGCTGAAAATGGAACTTTTAATTTGCTTCGCTGATGTTGTAACAGCAACAAAACGGAAAATATATCCACAAAACCAAATGTTTTGCTATAAATGTGGCAACGCACAACCCTGAAAATGTCCGTTACACTCAGCAGTGTTTTGCACATATCACACAATATCCAAAAATCCCAATTTTAAAATGCGTTTCCTCTTTTTTTTGTCTCGCGATTATACGTTTTTTAAACCATCTCTTTACGTCTCATGAGGTCCAAGTTGTTGTTGTTTGTTTATTTTGGCGCTAAAACTGAGTGGTAAATGAACATGAACATGTAAAAAAAAACAAAAAACACATACATTTGTAAATCGAATGCTGCGGTGTATTGTATTTACAGCTGCAATCAGAAGTTTCCTGCTTAGGCGTGAATGTGGTGGTAATTTTGGGGCTTTTAATGACTCCTTTGAACTGTTCTTTTTCCGGGGAGCGATGATTGTACAGCAGGCATCTTCAGTGACTTTAGAAAACAAGAATTGGGTGCACACATTATTTTGGATTTTCTCTAATCCACACAAGGCCAAAGGTTTGACAAGATGCTTTTGGTAGCCATCATCAAGCTTCTGGCATGAAGCTCTTTTTGGCAGAACTGGTAGAGTTCATTTAAATTGGTTGATTTCCTGACACGGACCCTGGCTTTAAAGCATAGTCCACAAATTGAGTTGAGGTCGAGGATCTGGGAATGCCATACCAGAAGTTTAATGCTATCCTGCTTTAGCCATTCCAAAACCAGTTTTTATGTGTTGGGGATCATTGTCCTGTTGGAACACACAGTTCTGTCCAAGTTTCAACCATCTAGCTGCTGAATTGAAGAATTTGGAGGTAGTCCTCCTTCTTCATTATTCCACCCACTTTGTGCAATGTACCAGTACCACTGGTAGCAAAGCAACAGCAGTTGTCTGACCATCAACCTTTTCTCCAGAAGGCATTTGGCTCATCCATGCAAATTTCAGTCGAGTTTGTTAGGCGCCCTCTCGGTCCACGGTGATGTAAAACTCGCTTCACTGTGGACGGTGATGCTGGTGTTCCAGCGGTTTCCAGCTCGTGGCAGGCTTGAGCCTCGGCGGTTCCCGAGTTGTTCCTGAACAGCCTAACCAATTTCCTCTCATCTGAGGCCTACAGTTCGGATCTTCTTCCAGAGCTCAGCAAAGTGATGACACATCTGAATATAAAGCACCCTGAGGTGACTGTTGTGAATTTGCTCATGTAAATAAATTTGAATCAAATTGTTTATTAAATACTGCATAAACAGAAGTTTGTTTTTTTAACTCTAGCAAAGCATTGTTAGCTCAAAACCCGGCTTCCCAGGTTTCTCCAAACCAACACTGCAGTCACTCACCAGAAATAACGCTTAAACCATCATTTGGATTTTAGATTCTCCCTTTTTTTGTTTTCAGATGCTGATGAACCCCAACCTCATCTTCCCGTCACTGCCATGACAACTAGACCCAGTTCAGAGGCAGTCAAACCTGCTCTGTCTGCAGCAGGGGAAGCAGGGGAATATCCTTTTATAAGAGGTCAGTTAATAACGCAAGTATTATTTATTATGATGCTACTCTGCAGGTTAGGAAGATGCTTTTATAACATTTTAACTCCTGTTCAAAACTGGACCTTGACAATGCGGCATATAAATAGCAGAGGCCCGCTCCAGTGTTGTGTGCGTTTCAGGGTGAAGTAGACGCATATTTAGAAGTAATAAACATGTAAATAATAATGAAAACGATGCAGCCTTTACACAGTTTTCTTGTCGGGTCACACAGTTACTACCACGACCACAAAAAATATCTCAATTAAGAAAATGTCAATGAATAAATGGCCTTTATTTTAAATAAAGACAGCAGAAGCGCATCTGTCCAGCAAGACAATCCACAGTAAGAAGTTTGTGTACAGTTTAGCTGATAAGACAACATATATGAAGTTAAAGAAAAACATAAAGTTGTGTTCTGCATTTCAGCAATGCTTTCATTCATAGATGAGCTGACTTTTGTGTGTGTGTGTGTGTGTGTGTAATTTCACTCTTGTTCTGCACAAAACTGAAGGCACCGCCAGTGATGCAGGTAGGTCAAAAGAGCAGCGCTGCAGAAAATCATTAATTGTTTGATCTATTTATGTTAGCACTCTAAATGCTGCCTTTTATTTCTAACATCATGGCTGTTTAGAGGTAATGATCCACTTAAATATTAAAAGCTACTCAGTGCATTCAGGCCCGATTCTGTCCCACAGCCTGACGAAGAAGAAATCTCTGAAGAGGATGAACCTCCCCAGTGCATTCATCTGTGGTGCTAAGCCAAAATCACATTGCTCCAGCACTGAGTAGCTAAAGGCAATAGGTTGCACTGGCACAAAACTTCAGGGAAATAGTTGACAGATCTCAATTTCACCAAATTATTATTATATGCCAACAAAAATGCTAACGTTTCAGCCTTGTGACCTCCAGCAGAGCATGAAAAAAATGGAAGTCACACCATTTATATACAGCAATTTTGCAACAAAAAAAAAAAATTTGTATTTTCTTCATCAACTACATACAAATTACCATGTCAGTGCCAGTTTGTGCTGCTGTAGCTTTACTACACAGCTTTCTTCTGTTTCATTAGCAAGACACGGCTCAACAGGTTGTGGTTATAAAATGTGTTTCTGCAGAAGAGAATCTGTGTCACACTTACAGCGTACAAAATGTGAAAAAAAATCACAGAAAATGTGCAGTTTATAGACGAAACTCTGAACATAGCCTAACAGAGCACTTCCCTTACAGATAGAAGGCTTACTTGTGGTTCTTCGAGTTTCTAAGAGTAGAATGGGAGGCAGAACCTTCAGCTCTCAGGCCCCTCATTCTGTGGAAGCAGCTCCCAGTTTGGACTCTAGAGACAGACACTCTCTATTTTTAAGATTAGGCTTAAAACGTTCCTTTTTCTTTCCCCTCACCCCCCCAACTGGTCACAACGGATGACTGCCCCTCCCTGAGCCAGATTCTGCCAGAGGCTTCTTCCTGTTAAAAGGGAGTTTTTCCTTTCCACTGTTGCCAAGTTTTAATACTGTATTATCTTCACCTGTGCAGGTGGAGCAAAGGAACAAAGGTCCCAGGCATCCCAGGATCAGTTAGCTGCTGTGTCTCAGGCTTTGCCCCATCTTCCTCTCACAGCGTTAACCAAAAGCAGCTCTGATTGTCCCGCTGCATCTAAATCTGATCAGAGTGCGGCTTCAGTGCCAAACCCTTCGATGCCAGAATCACCGACGGTAAAGCGAGGCGAATATCCATTCAGACGCGGTGCGTGCCCTGCTGCGGTATCGGCAATGTTGTTCAGTTTGGCCCCTCATTTTAAAACATGTGTCATTCTCTTCTTTAGACACCAGTGCCCACGTGCCACTTTCTGCCATGGCCAAACCCAACACAGAGTCTTCATCGTCTGCTTTAACGGCTCAGTCTTTAAGCCTTTCAGCCTCGCAGGACCCGGCGGTAAAACCTGGAGAATATCCCTTTAAACGCGGTGAGCTATGTTATCTGCTTCTTCTGTTCCTATTCCAGTTATTTTTAAAGGTTAACAATTGTTTTGTTTTTTTTTTATGTGATCAATTTAGTGCCAGTACTTAAAACACCCAGCCCCAGTTTAAAGAGAAGCGTGAGCTTCCCTCAGTCGGCAGGTAAACCCTCTTCAGGCCCATTTATAAAAGATCACAGAGGCTTGTGATTTCTTTCTGGTATTGTCTTTTTTCCCTTGCTAATCACTTTTTGTGCCCTCGTTCTACAGAAAAATTACTTCCCTCTAAATCAATCATAAAATCTGGCTTCTCGCCTAATTTGGACAAGTAAGTTGTGACCATCAACCCCGCTTAATCTGACTTAATCCTTACTCTGTCTGAATGGCTGCTTTAGTCAAACATTCTCAAACCCCATCCTGATGCTTCATATTGTTTTCTGCTGCTTCGCCACAGGAGAGCGAACACGCCAGCAGGGGGCGACTTTAAGCAGGATGTGATGAAGTCGCAAACACTTCCACGCGCCAACGGTGCTCAAGCCAAACGGGCTTTATTTGAAAGGATGAACTCGGAGCCTATAAAGTAACAGAGTATAAACTGTGTTGTGTTTTTTCCTTTGTGACTCTTTCTTCTGCCATAAAACGAGCAGCGTTTGTCTCCAACAGGCCAAAAGACTCGAAGCCTAAACTGAAGCGCTCTCAGAGCTTTGGCGTGTCCAGTGCCAGTGGTATAAAACATATCCTGTTGGAGTGGTGTCGCTCCAAAACCGTTGGCTATCAGGTATGACTGCTGGATATACTTTTATGTTCTCTCAAAGAACAGTTACTAAGTGTAATGAATCATATTAAATAATCAAAGCAGAGGCTTAAGATGTCTTTAAAAACACTTTTCTTGTCACTGTTTTTAAAAATTAACATTTTGAAAAGCTTTATTGTTTGTGACAACTGGAGAAAAATAAACTCTACCACTCTGCTTCAGTTGCGGGCCGTTGCGGGCCATTGCAGGCGCCTCCCAAAGGCATTTGATGGTAATTTCAGACTGCATGTAAAAGATGGATGTAGTCACTGCAATGTCACCCACTGGTTTCTGGACCATAGACGGACTAAAAGACAATGTGAAGCCTATGTGGAAGTTCCTTAAACCTGCATTCTTTTTAATAGCCACCAGGCGATGATAGCCTTTCAGTCCTATTGACATTCCTCGTGTGAAGTCATTGCTCCAGAGTTGGATGCAATCCAAGCACTGGTTGCTATGGAAAAATGTGTATTCTCCAACTGGTTGGCAGTGGTGGTTCCCAGAGGTTGCTGGATGTCACTGGGTAAATTTAGATTCAAAGAAGGTACTGCACCAAAAACCTCCTAGTGATTGCTTTGATTGCTAGCGGGTTGCCACAGTTGCCTGTAGTTTTTCATGTTTGCCTGCAAATACTCGCTAACTACTAGCCGAGCTGTAGCAAAACTTGAAAAAATACAACACAAACTGGAAATGGAGCATGTTCACCTTCAAAGTAAAAGTTGTGCCTCAGAGCTGCAGCCAACATGTTTCAAAAGGTGCTACTTTACTTTGGTCTCCATTTTCAGTTTGTGTTGCACTTTTCAGTTTCACTACAGCTCAGAGGGCAGTTGAATGGTGTTTGTCGACAATGTGTTAGCACCCAAAGCAATCACAAGAAGGTTTTTGCCAACTGATTGATGACAGGATGGTCTGGGACCGGTCCGTAGACCTGTGTGACCGGAGCTTTAGCCGTCATTTTCCCAGCAGCTGCCACCAACTTCCAGCACCTCGTTGGATAATACTTTTTCCCTCATAACCGGTGGTTGCCAGATGGTTGCAGACCAGTCTCTAAGCCTTTGTGACTGGGGTCGTCTCATCACTTCATCCTGTCACCGTGATTGTCACACGTTCACAGTGGTCACACGGCTGCTGGTCACATGTCTACAAAACCTCATACTGTCTGTGCTTTGGACTCATTTTGAAGCCCCAGCAGCAGGGTTTTGGCTAGCACCATGAAGTCTTCTTTTGGAGCCAGAAGGGACCGTATTTGTATGAAAGGGTGGAGTGCTAAGTTATCAGCCGATGCCAGAAAGCTTGGTTAAAAAGCTTCATCCATAAACAGATTCGAACCACAGACATCAGCTAATTAGCGCTAAGTAGTAGACTAACAGAGAAACTTCATGGATGGTCTGTGCCACATGGGAAGCTTCAGTCTTCGGCTCCTGGGGTTTCTGGTTGGTAATTTCTTCAGGTAGATACACTGTGTATTATTAAATACTGCCAACACTGCTCTGGGAGTCAACACTGAATAAATAAATCAATGAAAAAGAAACACATGACTGATATATTTTTTTTTTCTTTCTTGTAACCTCTCAGAACATAGACATCCAGAACTTCTCGTCCAGCTGGAGCGATGGGATGGCCTTCTGCGCCCTGGTCCACTCCTTCTTCCCTCTGGAGTTTGAATACAACTCTCTGGACCCTGCAAACCGCAAACACAACTTTGAGCTGGCCTTCACTACCGCAGAGTAAGCCGTTTAGAAGAGGCAGCAAGCGATTACGTGCACTGTGATAAAAAAGTCCATTTTAGGTGGAATAATAAATTATGAAGCCAGGAGAGGGGGTCAGTCATCTAAGATGAAGCTAAATTTACGAGATTAAACATTTAAAATAAATAAGGGGGGGGAGCTTGGGTTTGAGTTGGAAATATAAGGTTATACATTTGTGAGAAAATATGCTGGGTTCATTTTAGAAAAAGGTCATGGGTTTGGGTTCAAATATAACCGCTTCCACTTCTTTTGAAACTCTGTTTTCTTGGTTACCACAGTGAAGCATCCTCGCTCACGAGTGTCAAGACTACCTGAAACATCAGTTTCCACATCGCGATGTCTGTTGTGAATAAAACGACAATTTGTGTCCATAAATAAAAACAAATAAATTACTTTTTCATTGCTAATTGATAAATTAGTCATGAACTGAGAAACTGACAAATAATTACCTTCAGCAATGCTGTGTAGTAAAGGTCGCCCAGTAGAAGCACAGTAAATTTATGGTGGGTGTGGCCACTAGAGCTTTACTTATTGTATTTAAAGTATAGTAAAACACCGGGGCAGGTGCTTTTTGTTTGTTTAAATGAACTATTAGCTTTTGCCGGTGTTGTGTTGTAAAGATGATGCTGACATTCTTATTTTACAGGAACATTTTTACACAGATTTGCTTATAAAACATAATAAAACATCAGTGTATGTTTGGATGTGCTTTAAAAACAACAAATGGCTCTAAGTTTTTCGTCCACATGCAAATAAATGAATCTCTTGTTGCTCTGCTCTCTATTTTTCCTCCTCCGTTTCTGTTTCAGGGAGCAGGCCGACTGTCTGCGTCTGATCGAGGTGGAGGACATGCTGGAGATGGGGGACAAGCCCGATCCCATGTGCGTGTTCACATACGTCCAGTCCCTCTACAACCACCTGAAGAAGTTCGAATAACTCTGTATCAGAGCGCGTCACGAAGTCTACACGGTGCTGACCACGGTGTGTTTTAAACACTTTGAACGAGGAGCCTAAAGTGACGCAAACTAACAGCAAGTCTCAGCTGTCTGTGCCAAATCACAAATAATATGTTGATCAGTTTTATACTGTGTGTGTGTGTGTGTGTGTGCGCGTGTGTGTGTGTGTGTGTGCACAATTCACCTGTTTCCCACAGTTTCTTCAGCATTTGTAGTGGACGCTTTCCTGCGGCTCATACTGTGACATGTGAGGCTCTAAATGTGCTGTTTTTGCTAAATGGAAGTCGGCCTTGTGTAGTATTCACATCAATGAGGACACAAACATCACCTGCAATAAAAGGAAGAGTTGCCTGCACACGAGTGATGTCCTTTTCTTGTAACAGGCTTCTTCTATTGTCCCGTTCTTCTTTGCAGAACTGTTTGAATTCAACCACATTGGAGGGTTTTTGAGCATGAACATAAACATCTCAATCGGATATAAGTCCAGACTTTGACTAGGCCGCTCAAAACCTTTATTTATTTATTTATTTTGAGGCACGCAGAGGTGGACTTGCTGGTGTGTTTGGGATCATCGTGCTGCTGCATAACCCAAGTGAGCTTGAGCTTCAGGTCATGAACTGATAGCCGAACGTTCGCCTTCGGGATTTTCTGGTAGAGAGCAGAATTCATGGTTCCATCAATTACAGCAAGTCCTCCTGAGCAGCAAAGCAGCCCCAGACCATCGCACTACCACCACCACGTTTGACTGTTGGAATGATGATCTTTTTATGAAATGCTGTTAGTTTATGCAGATGTAATGGGACTCAAACCTTTCAAAAAAAATCAGCGTCATCAGAGCTGAGTGTGGCCAGTAAAAAAAAAAAGAAAGAAAAAAAAGTGTTTAATCACAGTTAATCCATGCACTGTATTCAGCGGCACGGAATCACCGGGAGACAAATTTACTACGTAGTAGGACATCATCGGTGACTGGGCCAGACTACATAATTAACATTGCCATCTACTGGTAGAGCAAATATGGAGCAAAAGGCTAATGATTGCTCTTATTTCTCCGCGCACGTGTGATTAGTTGATTTTAACCAGTTCAAGACAGGGATTACGATTTTTGTTTAAAATGAGTTGTGGTTAATTTTATTTGTTAAAAGAATAAAGGAGCATTAAAAACTGTAACAATATTAACGTTTTGGAACTGCTGCGGTGCTTTTAAGGCTTCAATCTGAGTGCGTACATTTCTAAGGAACGAATATTTGGAAAATTTGTAAGCTAAGAGACTGGGAAAGTAATCAGTAAAACAAACAAACAAACAGACACACAAATGAACAGAAGGCAGCATATTAAATGTTGCTGTAATCTAGAAGAAGTTGAAAGATCGTTTGGCAGATTTCCAATGTTTTTAAGGGGCGTGAACGCACCGTTTCCCATTGACCGGGCATCCCTTCCGGTAGATGAGGTCAACTTTTCCCTGGATCCGCCATTTCAGCCCCGGAGTTTCTTGTTGCATGTTAGTTATGATTTTTTTTTAATTTATTTTAAGTTATTTTAAATATCAAGAAGTAGATCATTTGGATCTTTGGTGCAGGATTCCCTCCGCCGAGATAAACCCTTTGACATTACGGTTAGACGTTACTAAAATCGCGCCGTTGTAACGTTTTTCCAGCGGGAGTGTTAGTCAACCAAAGTTTTGTATGAGTTGCGGATAGGGAGAGGCGAAGGGGAAAAGGCCTCAAGCCTTGGACGGATTTCACAGCCATGGCCGGTAATTTTGATGCCGAAGACCGTGCTAGCTGGTACTGGGGAAGACTGAGCCGCCAGGAGGCGGTTTCCCTTTTACAGGGACAGAGACATGGTGTTTTCCTGGTGAGGGACTCGATAACCAGCCCTGGAGACTACGTGCTGTCCGTGTCGGAGAACTCCAGAGTGTCCCATTATATCATCAGCAGCATCAGTAACAGTCTGCAGTCTGGCTCAGGTAACGTCTCTAATATGATAAGTGCTCTCATTTTAAACCGGCTTTGCTAGGATTTAGCCCACTCAGTCTTCAAGCCACACCAGACTCCCTTTAGGAATTGTCCAATTTAACAAGATCTGAGTAACTCTACATGCGGACCCTTTCTTTACTAAATAAATTGCCATTTTCCGGGTTTTTGATGCTTATTTATTAAGTCGGCGTGTTTGTAATAACAAATATCTTCACTGTGTTCAACAGAGTTTACACACCTCGCTACCGCCCACTTGAGCCTCAGAGCAACGCCAGACTCCCTTTAGGAATTGCCCAATTTAACAAGATCTGAGTAACTCTGCAAGCCTTTCTTTACCAAAGAGAGGTACACTTTCTTTTTAGTGTTTTTGAAGCTCAGTTTTAAAGTCGGCGTTCACATAAAAATGAAATCTTCACTCTGTAAAAAAAAAGCAGCAACAACAAAGAAAAACTTTACACACGGGGCGCACACACCTACTCTCTCCTCAAAGCCACGCCAGACAAACTTCAGGAATTGTCCAATTTAACAGTCTCTCCCTAAATCCACAAACGTGCTCTTATTTATCCAGTGAAGTCCACCTTATCTGAGTTTTTAAAAGCTTCTTTTTATATTCGGCATAAATGTAATAAACTTCTCACTTGCTTTTTAATAAAATCTTCACTTTTCACATTGACCGCCAAGGTCCCTTCAGGAATTGCGCAATATGACAATCTCTCCCTAAATCCACAAAAATCCACGTAGAGTACCCATAGGTTCACAACGTTTCCGTGATATTGAAGCTCCCTTTATAAATTCGGCATAAATTTTTACTCAGTTCAACTATTCTAGCCATTCAAGCACTGTTCTCGTTAACCGTAATGCATGTTCCTCTGCCGAGGGTTCGAGGCAGCGTTTCCTGTTTAGCAGCAGGATTGCCGCTCAGCAGGTAGAGAGGTGAGGGGAGCTGGTTTGGGCTGCTTCTGCTGCTGCAGGGATTGAATGAATGGGGGAAGTTCGGCTGTCACAACTGGGGGATGACTGGTCGGATTGGCGCGTCAGGAATGCCTGTGATCAGGCCCTGTTGCGCGCGCGCACACACACACACACTCACAGGTCTGCCACTGTGCTCGAGGCTGTTGCGCAATCGTCGCCCTCTCGGAGCCTCTCTGTCTCCGTTTCCCTGTAGTAAATCAGGGATGGCCTCCTAGACATGAAAAGAAACTACGCAAAATGATTCACCTGCCAGCACTCACATTTCTTTTGAAATTACAAACTTTACTCAGCTGTTTGAGTCAGGGCAGACACTCAAAGTGACACAAACTAAAAATTGAGTCATTCTCGAATCACATCCTGCAGAAACTTGTCCTGCTGCTCTTCTCTTCTCTTTTTCTTATTTTTTTTTTTAGTTTCTTTGGTTGTATTAGGCCACTGTGGAAATTTGTAAGTTAGTGAGAAGTATGGAGAAATACTGTTTGCCTTTATTGATGCTGTTATACACAGTCTGACCCATAGACTGTATAGAAAAGATGGACCACCCGTTTGTTTCTGGACTTTTTATTTGGTCACCGCCTTGTTGGTACCAAGGAGCCCGAATTGACCATATTCAATCGAGAGGCTGGAGTACTAACAGACTAACGAAGAGTAGCTCCAGCTAAGAACAGCATGAAATCACACAAATCTGATTATTTTACATGCTAACGGTGTTAGCGTGGTAGCAGAAAATGTTATGCCTCGTTTTCAGATGAACCCGTTCTGTGCTGACTGGGCGACGCCCACTTTTTGGGAGGCCTGAGCACTAAAGTACCTGTACACCTGATTATCTAGAATCTGATTGACGATGGCTTGCAAATGATAGGCCTTATGAGTTATCTATGCAGCTGGCAAAAAAAACTGTGGGACGTTCATTCAGATCTGCACCATTAGTAGTTGTCTTCTAGCATCCAGACATTTACAGCTCAGATGGTAAAATTATTTTATTGTATTCTAGTGGACTCGCATGACTTACAACAGACACTTGGTGTTTAAAATACAGCTGAATAAATATTAAAAGCATAATTAGATCTTTTCTGGAGATGGCCTTAAATCAGTCTTCAGGATCTTTATGGACAGCATCAACAGACCGGTCCAGATATTTCTTCTCCGGGCAAAAAGGCTCTCAGTTCACTCCCTGAATTAAAATATTTTTAATGCCAGTTTACAACTTGTTCTTAAATTACCTGGATTTAAAAATGAATTCGATATCATTCCTTTGAGTCAGCAAGGTTTTATTAAAAGGTCATGAAATTTGGTCGAAGGAGAGGAAGAACCCATTCAGATTCGGTGCACGTCGGGATGAGAGAACTCCTAAATGAGACGTGACACTCGAAGAATACTGAATATAAAGTTTTAGGGGACTGCAAAGATAACAGTGAAAGAGCCAATCGTGTCCGTGCGCTGACACGTGCAATTAAAATTATGGATCCCATTCATTTAGAGAGAGGCTTCTAAATAACTGTTCAACTCCTGGAGGAGTTGCAAAGTGCTCAGACCTGCTTCTGGGAGGGCTTTGGTTTATTTAAAATTATGACACAGGAAATTGACCTGGATCCTCTACTGTTTATATATTTATTTCTCCCACATAAAAATCATATTATTTATATATATATCAATCTGTATGTATATAAATTAAGCACATTGGCAAATCTGTTGAAGCTGAAGGCATTTGTGTTTTTATTTGCTTCTGTGATTTACCTGTCAGCAAGCTAACAAAGTCTCATTTCCTCCACCAGGGTTGGCGCCTTGTCGGTTTCGGATTGGGGATCAGGAGTTTGATGGGCTGCCAGGTCTGCTGGAGTTCTACAAGATCCACTACCTGGACACCACAACGCTCATAGAGCCTGTAAACAGAGCCAGGCACTCGGGCCTCATCAGCTCCCCCACTAGCGGGGTCCCCCAACACACCGAAGAAGCCGAGTATGTCCGGGCACTCTTTGACTTCCCCGGGAACGACTATGAGGATCTCCCCTTCCGCAGGGGGGACATCTTGCGTGTGCTGGAGAAGCCAGAGGAGCAGTGGTGGAACGCCACTAACCAGGAGGGCCGAGTCGGGATGATCCCTGTACCCTATGTGGAAAGGTACCGGCCGGCCTCACCCACTGCTGCCGGTCTGGGTCCCGCAGTTGTGGGGATTCGACAGGGAGGGCTTGTTGGAGGGGTGGCAGGCAGCACAGACGGAACAGGTTCCCCTCAGGCCACCGCTCTAGGAGAACCGGGCCAGTACGCTCAGCCTGTGGTCAACACTCAGCTCCCCAACCTACAGAACGGGCCGGTTTACGCCCGAGCAATTCAGAAGAGGGTGCCCAACGCCTACGACAAGACGGCGCTGGCTCTGGAGGTACTAATCTTATCGCCAATTATTTAGTCTTGTTTATTGTGAACCACTTTCCCCCCCTCAGTTTCCTCTCTCTCTCTCTTTTTTTTTTTCCTGGACGGGTCTGAGCCGAGGCAGTGTAGATTGTCCTGATTGTCGTAATGGCTTACTCATGCATGTGAGCGCACACACACACACACTGTCTTTACAAATGCACGCTGACAGCGCACATGAGGACATTCACTGTGGAGATGGCTCCTCGCAGAAACACAGACATAGATCCTTTACAGTGGCCTCTCTTCACGGGCACACTGCAGTCCATCGGGCTAATGTGAGCGTTGCATTGTACATTCATTACCGCTGAGGTCCAGGGAAGCACAATGCTGTTAAAGCGCTTTCTGCTGATGTGTAACTGAACAGACTAGAGCAGTGGTTCTCAGTCATCAGGGCTGGGGTGATGTGCCGCATAGTCCAGTCATCCTGTCGTTCCCATGTTGGATTGCTTCCACGCCGGGTAGCAGAGGATGTTAACCATCCATCCTCAAATAAGTCTTTTATTTGCGGGAGCAAAGACATGAATGGGAGTGCAATATACAACAAAGGAGCGATGATTACTTCTAATTTATTGCACAGGGGGCCAGAATGTGACAGTAAAAAGTGAACCGCTCAGTCCAGAAACAGCAATCCACCGCAGCAAACATGTCAAAGGTCTGCGAAGCACATGCAGAATCAACATGGTCATTATGAAATCAAAGTAGCACGGATAAAACCATCAATTTTTAAATTTAATTTATTTATTTATTTTGTTAAAACGCACTCGTTGTGTAGTTGAGCTCAGCCAAGATAATAGGAAAAAAGAGCCTTTGGTTGACAAGATCTGCCATCCAGAGGAGGTAAGACTCACAGGGTTTCTGTAAGTGAAACCTGTGGAGGCATTATTAGCAGCTGCCTTTGATCCTGGATCACTCAGGAATTCTCCCTCGGCCTGCTTTTGGCGGCGTGCGGACGTCGGTGGTTGGCTTTGATTTGCTGTGCGGGTTCTCCCAAAGTGTGCGAGCTCGTCGCCACCCGGGCCTCCGTTTGCCAGCGATCGCCCTCGAGAGTCAGGCTTTATGGTGAAAAACACTCATTAGTCTGAACCTAGAACTCCTTACTGGGCGAGCTTGTGTCCCCTCACCACCCAAAAGAAGGAGCTTTTGTGTGTCCCCATTACTCCGACAGTGCTGTGAAAGGTTTAGCATTATTCTGTTAACTAGCATGTTCACAGGGTGTAACAAGTTACTTTCTGCAGGGACTAAATACGTGATACATTATAGTTTAAAAGGTAATGTGTAATAAATACATTTTTGGGTAACAAATCCAACACTGGCTGCGACTTAACAGTAATGATGTGGAGCTCCAGTAGAGGAACACCGGGAGAATAACTGGTCACTTTGGTGGTTATGTCAGCAGATTTCTCTGAGAGCTTTATAACTAAAGAGGAGACAATTTTGAAGCTAAGGCTGGATTCATTTTTTCGAGGGGGGGGGGGTAAATTTAATCGGCTTACTCTAACTTCATAACTTGTGATAGGATGTCGTCCAGTCTGCGGTTGAACTGCTGCCAGCAGAGCCCCCACTTTAAAATCCATTATTTATTCGAGTGTCCTCAGGAAAGACAGAAGCCGCCGCTGCGTGTGACACAAAGCAGATAAGATGACATTGCGCTGCTTATAAATGTCTGCTGCTGTTAGACCGGTCGGCGGGAATATTTGTGCAGCCGGCGCCCAAATATAGACCGTTAAAAACACTCAGTTTGTGCATTTAATAACGACTGCCTGACGCTGGATTACCGGGGCCGATACTGACTTTTAAGCAGTAAAAAAGTCAGTATATCAGCTGATATTGAGTTGACAGTCACAGGCAAATACAGTTTTATCTCCTGCAAGCTTGTAATCTGTTGCTTTTATCTGGAGCCAAGCTACATATTGAACTATATCTATGATCACATGCACAGCTGTACAGATGGGACCGTAGCTGATTCTGCCCCGTTGGCCTGTTTCTCTGACTGTCATGAAAAATGTGAATTGCTTCTGTGTTCACTAAAACTGACCTTTGTGGGGTAAATGTGTCACTCACAGCTGGAAGGACAAACTCAACGTGAGCACAGTATCAGTTTGAGTAAATCCAGTGACTCGCATGGCCGGATCTGATCATCAGATGGAAGCTGGTAAACATGGAAGCATATGAGTCCTGTAATCCAGGCTGTATAGTTCCTCTGCAGCTGTAAAATGAAGATGGGTCAATCAATTTTACATCAATGCTTTTCTTTCTGCGGGCTTGATACAAGTCAGATGTCAAGCTTGTATTGATAAGTTTTGACTTCCGTGTGCCAGTTTATATAGAGCGGAAAGAGGAAGTGTAAGGATTGTCCAACATTCCTGACTTTCCACCTTTTTTTTTTCTTTTGTCATTTAACAGGTGGGGGACACGGTAAAAGTGACCAAGATCAACGTGAACGGCCAATGGGAGGGCGAATGCAAAGGCAAACGAGGCCACTTTCCTTTCACCCACGTTCGATTGTTGGAACAGCACAATCCGGACGACGAGAGCTGAGAAGCGCAGGCACTCCCGGCACCTCCAGCACCCCGCCACCCCCACCCCCGTCTCCTTAAGTTTGGCCATGCTGGGATAGAAGAAGATTCCTGCAAGCACAGAGTGCATGAAACTGAGCTGAAGTGGTCACGGTTTCTTGTCCACGCTGACATGCTGGGACTGTTGGGTGATCTTGCCCGATGTCTTTTTGATGAACTCGAGTCACGCTACGAGTTTACACTATGGTTGGACTGATATCGGTTTACGTCCATTGTCAAAAATCACTGCTGGCTTCCACTTTATCTACAGACACACTGAGGTATGTGGCAGCATTGGTTTGTTCCAGAATGACACTGGAAGATCAGTCATCGTTTCACAAGAAAGGTTAAACCTTTGTTAGGCAACCACGAAATGAGCAATCAATAATTTATTCTAATTAATGAGTTGTTTAACTTACTTTTTGTATAATGCTAGTTCGACAGATGTAAGAGCTAAAAGACATTGTTTTAGGGTGCTAAATGTTTCACTCGGGTTGGTGTTTACCCCATACTGCAGTCTTACTCTGGTGCAGGTTGTTTTCCAGTTGAAAATAACTGATATTTAATTTGAACACAGATCCAAAAGCTAAACGGTTGTTAAATACATGTGATCACGATGAACGATCACAGTCGTCTCCCAATCAGTGTCTGATCTGTAGCCGGAGTATGAGTGACATCTGAGGGTTATTGTGCTTTACAGTTCATATAATATCAGATCCCGTCAACAGCAATATTAATCATGCTTATTATTAGCGTGGCTAATGCTAAAGGCTAACAGTTACTGCAGCTGTGACCTGCAAGTCCGTCTCTTTGTACTACAGCGCCCCCAAAGTCCAGTAGTGTGAAATTTATCAAGTTGTTTGCTTGATATTAAAACTCGCCCATACATGGAAGCGTCTCTTCTCTTCATCTCGCGCAAGATTAAAACCGGCTCGCACGAGTTACAAACAGGTTTTCGCGATATTAGAAATTGTTCACGCGAGGTCTTACTTTTCATACAAGGTTAAAACTGTCCAACAAAAACCTGTTTCACCCTGGTGGACGTTTGGAGCTCTGCACTTTAGTCGTAGTGCATCTGTATAAATGGTAGAAACCAGATTGTGGAAAATTGGACCAAAGGAATCCGATTACAGGTGTGAAAGCCACGCTCGGCTCAGCGGGGCATCGAAGCTACGTGGACGTACTGATTCTGAGCATGCTGATTGAAACTGTGGAACCTGAACAATTTTAGAGCTTCTGAGGCATTAAATAGAAAATGTATGGAAGTGGTTTAAATTAACATCATCAAAATGTAACAGTTTGAGGGCATAATAATCACCAGTGACCGATATCAGTCAAACTCTAGTTTACTTCCAGCCCAGTATTGAACTCTGCACCGTACACAGCAGGCACCCTCCTCTTCCTCTTCCTCCCTGCTGTATCCGTGCATCCCCACCCACTGCCTTTCACCGACACCTGCAGGAGGGAAACGATCGATCAAACACAGGAGATGAAACACTGCTTCCCTCACAGATTCGTGTATCTGTGAGTGTTTTTGGGGAGTTTTGTCCTAGACTGTGAACCAAGGAGTGAAACACGCAAAGACTTTCCCTGATGACTGTCTTATGGAGAAGGACATACCTCCATATAAAGACACCTTTACCACCTTACTACACCCCCCACTACAAACCAACTCTCTCTTTTTTGGTGTACAGAAAGTTGAAAATATTATTATAGAATTAACTATATATTATATATATATACACACACGCACACACCTTACATGCTAAATACTGTAAACATTTCCCCTCTTTATGTTGAATTTCTTTTACAATTTCTGGCCAGAGACCGTACACCTTTGATTTAATTTTTCTCTTTTAAACTGCTATTCAAACACACGAGTGTGAAAGAACAAAATAAGCACCCTGCCGCAGAGGAAGGAACAATCCCCTGAGGATGCTTTAAAGGATGCTTTAGAGGATACAAGGTTTAGGGATTTTATTTTTGTCCTCCGGGTGTGCTGATAGGGCACCGTCATTCAGAGATGCTTTTAAGATAAAATCCACCTTTTTTAAAAAAAAATTTTATTTTTATTTTTAAATGTATTACTGCTAAAACAGACATGTCCTTTCATGTCTTTTATTGTGCCATAAGGTGCCGTGGATGGCATTTGCTGTAACCTTATTGTTTCCCAAGTTGCGCACACACGGTGTAATTACACACAACGCTTTTATGAACATTCACAGGCCTGTTATATAAATAGAAACCAGAAACTCATCTGTTACTCAAGCACATCTTTGTTCTCAGAAGCAGGGCGAGGAATCAGCAACTTTGGGATGTTTTCCTTCAGTTATTACTGCCTTGGAAAATGGTTGTAAAATGTGGCGACTGGCATTGAGACTGATAAAACACTGTGTATAAAGTCTTAGAAATTGGTGCACGATTGGTTGCACCTTGTGTTTTTACCAAGTCGGAAACTCATTTTATCGTCTTTGTCATGATTTTTGCCGGCAGTGCTTAACAAACAGGAACACGGTGAGGGATGAACCCCAGCTGCACATAGATTTTGGTTTTTGTTGGTTACTATGGAGGGTCTGCATCCTCTCGGCCTTGTTTGCTCTTGGAAAAGATGAGAAGTTAAAGCAGGAAGTGACTGGCCCGAAGTCTCGAGGACGCATTTCATCTTTGGCTTCTCCAAATTTAGAAGTTCAGATTACTCGTCCCTTCTGTGTTTATTAGGGGATGGAGGATGAGACGATGTTCATCTAACACAGGCGGCCCAAAACCAGATGTGGATGTTTTGTTTTTCTGGGGTTCTCAAACTTTGTGGACAAAAAAAGTTTATATTTGTCAATAATGGGGGGGCGGAGATGAATTGTTACTTAAATGGAGATGGTCCACTACCATCAGCAGACTCCCTAAAATATACATAAGTATTTTTGACCTTGTTGCCCACACCCCTACAGTTTGAGAACCTCTTATCTAGACTGTTTCAGCATGAATCCTGCGGTTTTAGCGACGTCTACCTTCTCTTGGATATAATGGAAATTAACGCCACTCGCCATGTCCCCCTCAAAGCATCCAAAAATACGTTTGAAAAACTTCAGCTGCATCTAAACCATCACCCAGTTCTCAGTGGAGCTAGGGTAGGCGCAGCTCTGACTGCTTCAGCTTTAAGCCACTCTATAGATGCCGCATCGCGTGAGACTTTTCTGAGCCTCGCCTGCACGTCCAAACATCTTTGCCACTTTACCGATGAAAACACATGCATGCAGTCGCTCAGGTATCAGGGTAATGTGCTCAGTGTGGACGTGCCTGCTGTAGAGGCCATGGTCCAAAACTGCTACACTTCCCGCCTGAATGAATGAACCCCTTCCTACATTCCCCCGAGAGATCGCTGCCTCGTGGTTTTGTTGTACTCTTTGGACTCTTTCAGGCTGCATAAATACTGGTTAGCAGCGTTGTAACTTGTGTCAGAGTTGTGATAATTTAATATCTTTTCATTAGTTTTGAATGTTTTTGATGTTTGCTTTCTTCTCTGTTGTGGCCAGAGAGAGTTTCCTCCTTTCAGTGTAGTCTTAGATGGCAGTATTAAACTTTATTATTATATTGGGGTGGAGGTAAGGTTGGCAAATGTGACCAAATATAACACAAACTAAAGGGATTTCCTCTATATTTGTATTACTTTTTTTTTAACATGCACATTGTTGTTTACATTTTTCCCCCAAAGTCTAGTTTTTCTTAATTTTTTTTCCACAAAGTTTTTAGTGCAGTTTGACTTTTTGTTTCTAAAGAAAAAAACAAAACTCAGTTTTATAGATTTTCTTTTTTTGTAGTTATCCTCTTTAATTTCTGAAAATTCGAATGTCGCTGACGTGCTTTTCACACAAATTTCTCGGCGCTTTGAGCATCACGTGGCGAGTCCAGTTCAGAGTCCATTCGAGAGACGGTGGACGTCTCTAAAAGTGGGCCTCATGCGTTAAGACGGCACCAAAAGTAAACTGGCCCTCTGGAATGAAGAAAGCCGCCTGTGAGAAGGTGAATCAGGAATCTCAAAGTACCTTTTAAACCTGTAATGATGACGCAGTCAGAGGCACATTTACTGATTTAAAACCCACAGAGTCCTTAAAGTGCTGTAAATGATCACAGCTGTGTGTTGGTAGGGAGGTTTGACACAGTTTCACAAACACGAGTGCAGACGCTGTGTTGAGTTTACAATGTGTGTAATTTTTCCTTCAGTTTTTTTGTTGTTGTTGTTGTTAACTCAGATTTATGGAAAATATTTTTGTACACCTGCATTAATGTCATGTTTTTATAACCGTACACAGTATGTACAGCCCAGTCTGTGCTGCATTAATAAATTCATGCAATATTTCGGCGTCCCAAAGGAGACATTTTTGAGCGCTTGTGTGGAGCTTACAGAAGTCCAGTCAACGCTAAGTGACTGCTGGTGATAACAGTGTGAAATCTGCTGCTGTCTTGGTGATTTTGGGGGAAAATGGAAAGCTGCTTTTAAAATGTATATAAAATCTGGTGTCAAATCACGGTGATTTTTTTATTTTTCTAAAGATCATTTGTAAGGACACATGGACCAGAATAGAGAAATATGAATTGAAAGCACCAGCTGTCGTCTGACATCAGTAAGATATTTTGTTGATGGTGTTTTACTCTGCTTTGGCCGTTTTTGTGTGTTTTTTTTTTTTTGTACTGCATTTATGCAAAGTGATTTTTTTGGGGTGTTGCGTGGCGCAGAGCTCCCTCTTTCACCTTAGTGTAACTCGGCTCTGCCACAGCAGTCAATCAAAGACCGCTCGCCTGCAAACATGCACCTCGTCGCCTCAGCAGCTCAAGAAAACCAAACCAAATAAAGTTTGATTGCTCTTTTTTCTTTGTAATTTTCCAAAGTGATGATTTTTTTTTTGTGCCGTTTCACTCACACGTGAAGAGGATCCGAACAAACAAAAACCAGGATTTTTCTAAAAAGATTGTATACATTGTGTCAAAGTGTCATGAAAATATATTATTTCGTCACCCTCTTAAAATAATGCCCGAAATGCTTTTTGCCTATAAATCATATTTTCAGTGTTTGGTTCAG